>CAUYSK010112377.1:0-81290 GCA_963575035.1 Avahi laniger
TTCTCTCTTTAAACTCTTCCCTTGTAGATAAAAACTAGAAATGGAAATCCTAGCTCTCTGGGAGGCCGAGGCGGGCAGATTGTTTGAGCTCAGGAGTTCGAAACCAGCCTGAGCAAGAGGGAGACCCCGTCTCTACTAAAAATAGAAAGAAATTAATTGGACAACTAAAAATATATAGAAAAAATTAGCCAGGCATGGTGGCACGTGCCTGTAGTCCCAGCTACTTGGGAGGCTGAGGCAGGAGGATGGCTTGAGCCCAGGAGTTTGAGGTTGCTGTGAGCTAAGATGACACCACGGCACTCTAGCCTGGGCAACACAGTGAGGCTCTGTCTCAAAAAAATCAGGAATGGAGTAGAGAGGCGTCAACAGGCAGGGCAGGCAGCTCTGCAGCTTGGACACAGAAGAGAAGAGAAAGGAGACAAAAAACTCTAGGATCTCTGGTCACACAGCTGAGGTGACCGTTTCCAGGCAAGCAGGCTAACTGCTGCAAAGTGGTCACTCCCATGTCAGGGTCCTAAGTCTTACGCCGTCCACACAGGTGGCCGTAAGAAAGCAACTCAGCCATCCAAGCTGTGTGTTGCACAGTTCTGACTCATTCCCTGCAGCCTTTGCCTCTGTTCCCCTAACTCTGCCTCACACATCCTCAGGGCAAGGCCGTGCCTTCCATATGTCAGACACAAGGGCATCCAGTGAAGTACTCAGAACATAACAGAGTATAAAAGAGGATCAGCTGAAGGGCTAAGAGATCTGCATCAAAACCAGGTGACTAAGTCAAAACACTATGAGGTAACAGCAGCAGCAGCAGCTGACACTGGTTATGCATCGAGCGTGCCAGGCACTGCGCTTCTGCAACTGCCGCAGAGCTGAGGTAACGAAACTGACTTTGCTCCGGTATTGTATGATCTTGGGAATGGTTCATGTTTTTGGCTGGACCCTGGACTACAGAAAACGTTGGAATCCACTCCTGTAACACACACACAATGAGCGCTAACACTTTGTACTTCTAAAATGCATCCAGAGTGCTTTAAGGCACTTCAAAGAGAAATCACGTACCTGTGAGGACCTTCCCACCCTGTTGAAGGAGGGCCGGGGGTGAGCCCGGGAGGCAGCTGGGCTCTAGATGAGCCACACAACAGATTTCTGTTCACAACCCCAGTGCCAGCAAAGGACCAGACTCCTTTCTTTATGCCAGACGTGAGCACATCCCCTCCAAAGCACAGACTAATGACCGCCTGCTATTAAATAAGCACGCCAATCTGGAGACTTCTGGTCATGGAGATATCTAATTTAGGCTCTTCCTTCCCTGCCCTAAAGGGCTGCATTTAAAAATGTTTAGAAGACAATCTAAAGAGAATAAGCGTAAGAAATGTTTTCCTAAAAAAGCAAATTAAGTATCTTCTATTCAATTTGAACAAAAGATTAATGAATGAAGCAGTCGAGGACTCCAGACACAGTTAAAGGAAGACTGCTCAGCTTAGACTGTCTGGCTAAAATTTACAGCCAGATTTGAAATCTTTTTTCCCCCACCATAATATAGCTGAGAATTTTAAGCTCATTTTAACTGCAAGCCATGCCTGATTCCAAACAAATCTCCTTTTTTTCAGGCTTTAAATTACAATTATGTTTGTGTGGGACAGATCATTCCTACTGCCAGCTCCTGACAGAATCCTACCCAAGCAGGGGTGGTTAATCCAACATCCACTTGATTATTTTTTTCAGAGCTAAGTGACTAATTTTGAAATGGGCAGCACAGACCACACAGGGCCATTCAGGTGGACACACACGGTCCAGGGCACAATGTCAGGAAGGCCCCAGCAGACATCTTGTGTCCTGTTCCTCTTTATCAAGCTATTTGTGAGGGAGCAAAACACTTTCTGAGCAGCTTATTTGTTGTTCTGTTTCGCTTTGTTTTCTTTGCCTTAACCCAGAAATAACTGATCTAAAGGAGAACTGGAACTGTGTCAGGAGGAAGCCCACCCCCTTCCTTCCAAGCATCTTATTCCTTACAGAGTTTGGGAGTCTAAGAAGTGTTCTCTAGAAATTTATCTATTTTTTCCTTTCTTCTCAGAATTTGTTTTGGGATGGAATGAACTCTGCGTGAGGGGAAGTCTCAGTTTTGTGTACAAACATTGGCATTTCTGTCATCCTCAGCTCAGGGTGAGAGTTAGTGCCCAAGGAAGGGGTCTAAGCCATAATAGCCCAAAGGTTACAAAAGTCTGGGGTTCAGAAAACCTTTAGAAATCTATTCTAAAATAGAATTGTGCTGCCCCTACGTGAATAAAGAGAACAAAATACATGTTTTGAGGGGAAGGGCTGCACTTTGTATGTATAGGTGTGTCTCCCCTGAGAACCCTCTTTAACCTGATGAAATTAAGGTTGTTACATCCTTAGGGAAAGAGACAAGAGAGAAACTGACAAGAATTAAGCAGTCGTCCCCATCTTGGGGGCCTGAAAATAGGTCTTTTTTTAAAAAAGTGTGTGTCATATTTACCATGAGAGAAATATTACGCCACTTTGACAGGTACATTCTTAGGAGACAAGGCTGTGTCACACTGAAGTCACATACAGCATAGAGACAGCAGCGAAGGTCGGTACTCTGTTTTAACGCTTACTCCCAGATTTCATTCCCCCTTGTCCGCATGTTAACCCTAGGACAAAGGCCCAGGAAACTTCCAAAATGAAATAATAGCTATTCTCTTTTGCTGGATTTTTTTTTTGGAGGGGCTCGGAGAATAGAGGAGGGAAGGGTTAGAGTAGAAAATGATGATGAGAAAAAAAAATTTGTAATGCAAGAGCCGAGAGCCCTGGAGACGATGGTTAACCAGGAAAAGTATGCCTTTTCTCATGCGTCGCCCACCAGAACAACACAGGGGATTCAGGAGCTGTGGAAGGTCAATGGAAAAACAAGCGCTATCTGGGGAAGAGCCCCTTGGCCCATGTTGAGCAAGGACAGCTCTGCCCTACGACATCCTAGGACTGATCCAGGCCTGCAGGGCTGTGCCAGGCTACATGTCCTACCACGAGGCATCGGTTTAAACCAATTGTGTGGCTACACAAAGCAGGGCTTGTTTGGAAAGAGAGAGAGTCCGTGGAACGGAATCAGCTATTCTCTCCTTACCTTCTTGGGGCCAGGGCAGGGGTTGGGGAGTGGGGGGGTGGGAAGCTGCTAAAAGCATCAACACAGGATGTGAGTGCACAGCTGGGATGACAAAGCCCCAGTGATTTTTCAAGGTCTCCGGAAATGCACCAAGGCATGAAAGACAAGTACTCCCTTTGCAAGGCCTGCTTTTGTAGTGGCCTAAACACCTCTGGACTGGACTCACTGCCCTGCCTGTGTATTTGGAAATAGCAGTGACTTAATAACCATCAGAGGGACGTGACTCCCATCTCAGGACGGTACTTTTAAACACATCCTCAAGTAAGAAGAGTGGTATTTGTCTTCTCACATTGTCAGTCTCCAGTGGTTGTTTCCTTGGAGGCTCTGGCAGAGGCTCTGTTGCAAAGGAAGGAAGGTCTCTTCCAATGCAGTAGGATTCTGTCTGCTAATGAGGAAGCAACAACAGAGAGTGCAAACAAACCCATCTTACCTTCCTGGTTACAGCTGGGTCCAGATAGCCTTGGAGCTTTTGAATGTATGCATGGGGAGGATTCTTCACCTGGAATCTTTCCTGCAGGAAGCACAATAAAGTAAAAAGCATGAAAGGTAGGAAGGCATGACACAGCCATATCAAACAGATTAATGTTACAGATCCATGACACAATGCATCCACACTAGGAGGGTGGCCCTGCAAATGGTCTTTCATTATGTGCTACTTGTTTTGAATCTTGATAGTAGACGAGGTGATCCTCGCTTTGTACAGGGGGAAAACTGAAGCTAAGAGAAATGCAGTACTTTCCTCGGATGACACAGCTAGTCAGTGGTACAAGAGGATTCTAACCAGTGTCTGCCCAACTCAAGAGTGTATACTGCTTTCTCTGTAAGAGTCTATATTGCTTTCTCTCATTCTAGGAATGGTGCTTTGCCCAACTTATTTCAGGTCCTTTGTTAGCAGGTCTTCAATCTATTGCATGTGCTTTAGAAAATCTTCAGGGTTGGCAAATCTTTCTCCTTTGCCAAAGAATTGACTCAAACTGATAAAACTAATTTGTTTTGAAAATGAGTAATGAGTCTACTGCTAAGAGATCGGAATGTGGGTGTGTGAATTGTGTGTGTGCATATACATGTGTGTTATCATTAATGGATTTCGAAGGCAGTTCCGCACTGGAAGATACAGAAATATTTTAAGCAAAGGCACAGTCATTGGAATAAGCATAAATATATTATAATACATAATATATCTCCCAAGGTAATAATAGAATGTAGGTCTGAGGTGGGGCCCGAGAATCTGCATATATAACAAGTTTTATGCTGATGCTACCAGTAGAGGAATCACATATTCGGAAACTCATGTATATGTTTATCAGATTTTGCAGACTTAATGTCCAAAGCAGAATAGGCAACAGTAAAAATCTGAGTAAAAACCAAATCTCCACAAACTGTAAAATGAATAAATACTTGTATTACATTCACACAACAGTATACTAGATGGCAATGAAAATGATGTACTGCATGCTCCTATGGATGGATCTCTCACAAACCTGACGTCGAGTCAAAAGAAACTCACATGATTTCATTTATATAGAGTTATAAAATTACCTGAATTGTAATGATTAGGGATACATATTCAGGTGGTAACACTATACATATATGTACAGTTTTATTGTATGTGTGTGTGTATATATATATGTATGTATAAATATATACATCTATATATCCATATATATCTCTCTCTATATCTGGAAATGATCAGTCTAAAAGTCATTGCTAGAGGACTGAGGTTGGGGATGGGCTATGGTCAGAAAGGGATAAGAGGCCGGCAGTGTTCTATTTCTTTTTTTTTTTTTTTGAGACAGAGTCTCACTTTGTTGCCCAGGCTAGAGTGAGTGCCGTGGCATCAGCCTAGCTCACAGCAACCTCAGACTCTTGGGCTCAAGCAATCCTACTGCCTCAGCCTCCCAAGTAGCTGGGACTACAGGTATGCGCCACCATGCCCGGCTAATTTTTTCTACATATTTTTTGCTGTCCAATTAATTTCTTTCTATTTTTGGTAGAGACGGGGTCTTGCTCTTGCTCACACTGGTCTTGAACTCCTGAGCTCAAACGATCCACCCGTCTCGGCCTCCCAGAGTGCTAGGATTACAGGCGTGAGCCACCACGCCCAGCCGTATTCTATTTCTTGATCTGAGCATTAGTTATTAATAAAAAGGTGCTGGCTTTACACGACTTAATATGCTGGTTCTTAGGTTTCACAACTTTTTCTGTATATATGCTATATTTCACATGCAAAAGATTAGATAAATCAGCTCTAGAAGAAAAAACAGTCATCAAGAAATGAGGACAATGTCCTTTTCCACCTATAACCCAAAAGATGTTTTCCTGCTTTTTAATTCTTTTTAATCTGATTGCTTACTTCACGATGGAATTTTTTGGTATTTCACAACGCTGACAATTGGTCAGCATGTTTAAGCATTTGTTTATCCCACATAAACTTGTATTTCTCCAACACAGGGAACCATAACATTCTTCCTGGTCCACTGAAGCCCTGATTAGAGATTTATAAATGCCAATGATCATCTTACTAATGTTGAAAAGATCACCTTATCATTGAAAGAATATATCTCATTATTGTTTAATACTTTAAAATAGGGAAAAGTGGTTTGTAGTGAGACCCCTATTAATATTTCCCCTTTATTTAAAAGGATCACAGTAAATTTTGTAGTATATAAACTATATCTTGACAAAGCTGCTTTAAAAAAGATCAGCATACTGTTTCTAATTATTCCTTCAAATTTTCTACTCTGAGAGCAATTTCTAAATAACAATGTACAAGTATTCCACATCTCTGGTGCCATCACTGTGTCTGTGTCTCAAGTCCTTTTTTTTTTTTTTTTTAATCACCACCACTTCACTAAGGAATCGGAATCCTGCTGCCACAGGGATTTAGCAATAGTCCAGCTGAGGGCTAAAATAATCACGGAAAGCTCTGAAAAATGAACTGATGAGTTATCTAGAAACCAGTCATTATTTCCAACAGCTGATGTCAGAGAGATATTAGGATATAAATGAAAATTATGCTTTTTAATCATACAATTCCAATTATTTAAATTTTTAAAAATCTTACAACCAATGACAACTCAAACTGTGCTACCTTCTGCTATAGCAAACACCTATCTCGAAATATAAGGTCCCTAACACATGAAACTCAACAAATTATGACTCTGGCCAATACAGTATTTACTTGAGGACCTAAAATTTGAACCTGTCAACAAGTGTTGACAGGTCTATAATTTTTTGTTCTTTTAGGCTACATCTTCACAACAGAAGGACCAGATTTATTTATTTAATTTAATTTTTTTTTTTTTTTTAGTAGTAAGATTTGGTTGAGTAGCACACGTAACACATCAGCATTTGCTGGATTAGTGAATCCTATTTTTGACAGTGAGTAAATGCAGTTTTTCCCATTTCCTACTTGAGATGGTGGTAACTCGGCAGGGATTTCTCAAATATACACATTCATTGGTCCCGTTGACTTGATTATATTTCCTCAGGACTTAAAATTAGAAACAAAGTCTAAATTTAATAAACTCATACTTTTTCAAATTTGCTTACAATTTGCTGTTGTGTACTAGGCACTCTTTTCACTTATTTGAGCAACTTGCTGATATACTTTCAAGAAAGAAAAAATGAAGCCTAAGGTTTTAAAACACTATTTGTCCACATTATATCTATTTATATGAAAACTCAGCCTGCATCCAGGGATTCAAATAAAACTGTTATGGAGAAAGAATCCAAAGCCCCAATTATTTTTGTAAAACTTGGGGTTGTTTGGTCTAATATTTAGAGGAGCCATAGTTTGACTTACAAACCCAACACCTGACTCACCAAATCTTTCCTGTCTGTACTCAACACAGCCAATTTGGACAACAGAATCATTTGGGGGAACGAATGGGAGAATTTCAGCACCTTGCCAAAACACATTTATTTTGAAGGACTTCAGATTAACTATAGGTATCATTTATTTAAATTAATACATTTTCCCTAAATATTAGACTTTTGTATTTCACATTAAAACCCCAAACTGTCTTGGTTGGCAGTTTTCCATCATCCTCACTTTCAGAACTGCTTCATATCCCACAAGCTATTTTCAATAAATAGTTACCTATTTGCACAACATCACTGATATGAGTATCTTAACATCCTCAAATTGAGTTACATTGTATAGAAATATTATTCTTAGGGACAAAAAAATATTTATTCATGGTGATTTATCAATATGAATTGACAAGCTATCTGAAAGAGCTTTTAAAACACAAATCTTCTTTCAGAATGTCTAATTACATAGCATCACCACCACCCTGACCTGCTGCCATTTACCTCTTTGTGTGATCAAACTTTCTTTGTGAAATGTTTCCAGATGGGAAATATCAATTGCTCTGGGGTTTTTAATCATTTGCCATAAGCAGTCAATGAACAGAACCGAAAGTCATTTATGAACATTCAGGTACACTAGGCCAACAAACTGCATTGGAAGGGGTTTGGGAGGAAGGAGTGAGTGAGAACAAAACTTTAGAGTTACAGAATCTTCATTAACTTTCTGTGACATTTACAAACATTTTACTTTAATAAATTAGTCTGTTAGGAATTCAATTTCTATTCAGTATATCTCTCTGGTAATGATCAGAAAATTTCTTCTCACTGCTAAAAAGCAACTTCATTTATGCAAAAACACAATTACCTTTTCGCATGAGGGAAGCACTTTTGTTTCTCTAAGATTATTAACTTATCATTCGATGTTCTTTAGACCTCTTAGCTCACTCAGTCCTCCACATCTGGCAAGTAGATATTAATTCCATCTTGTAGATAAGGGAACTGAGGCTCAGAGATTAAATGACCTGCTTGAAATTGTGTATATATATGTGTGTGTGTGTGTGTGTGTGTGTGTGTGTGTGTCTCTACACACACACACACACACACACACACGTCAGATCAAAGATTCAAACACAAGTTTTCTGATCCTTAAACTGATCCTTATTCTTTTCACAATACTGTAAGAAGCATTCTCGTCTTTAATTTGCTAGCATAAAAGTTTTCAAAAGGGTAGAAATATATTTTATTCTTCTTTGAGTCCCAGTACGTAGAAGAATACTTGGCACGTCCTCAAAAATGTTCAAACCATTAAACTTTTAAAAAATATCATATGCAAGTTACTTCTCTCATAAATTAAGGGTAAGTTTTTAAAGTTTAAAAGTACACAGAGAGACTGAACAGGGCATACACCCGGCAGGTTCTGTGCCGGATATAAGTCAGCCAAATTCATTTCAGAGCAAGAAGCATTTGATGACGAGCCTGTGCTGTGTCTCTCGTGGCTCCGAAACTGTCTACTCTCTTTCATGATTACACATTTTTCATTAACCCAATCTACTGACGCTTATGCCAGCGCCCCCTTCCCCTGCTGGTCACCAGGAAGGTTTGGCTGCCTACACAAAGACCTGCCCTGCAGATAAGGAAAAGACAAAACAGTTATGGACTCCGCTTAATGACTAAATCTACCCCAATCCAAACTGGAAAACCAGAACATTTTGAAAAGAACTAAATGAAGGGGCTGTGCCAGGGGTGTATTAATTAGGTAAGTCACAGTCAACAGAACGCATTGGCTATGCTACAACATGGCCTTTTCTGTTCCACACACGCAGGCAGCCTTAGGGTCTTTCGAACCAGCTGAATTGTCTCTGCGGGACCCCCTCTCCCTACACGTCTCCCTTCCCTTTCTCCATTTAAATCTAATAAAGTTTGTCACTGAAAGACTTTCTCAATAAAGATTTGGAACTGGACACTCCACTCATCCAACAAAGCATTTCTGATCTTTCACATCCTCTCTGCCCATGTGTATAGTTACATGAGAAATTAATCGAGGTTAATTTGGTGTGAGTTGGACTTATAACAAGCACATTATAAGCACTTTGGGCTCCATAAATCATATTTAGATAAGCAGCTCCAAAATCAAACAGAATTCAAGTTTATCTTACACCTAATATTCTGAAGTGTAAAGAAAGAAATCATAATGCAACATCTGAAAATAGAGGAAATGTCTAGAAAATGAATGGCTCTTGGGGCACATACTTACTGTTGCGTTTCTCCCCCTGCTTGGCCTGGCCACATGGTCACCGGCTCTTTCAGGTGTCTTAGAGTTACATAAACTGCTTAAACATCTTTAGGGATGAATTAGATGTCGCCATTATGCCAGTATGAATGTTTCATTATTCTGATCCTGTAATAATTCACTTTAGACAGTGAAAATTCAAAGGGCGTTGCTTTTGTTCACATAAGCTCACTATACTTGAACGTTTTTCTTCCTAGAAGTAGGAAGTAATTGGGCACCCTTTCCAAAGGCTGAGTAGGCAAACTGTAGTCTCTAAACGAGCCAATATTACAACCAGCACTGTTGCCATTAGTAAGTACTCATTTGCAAAATTTAGCTTGGTGCTACGTGCTGTTCAGAGTTTAGTTGACAGGAATAATCCATATCCTCAAGGGATTTGCCCTCTAAAATGGATAATGCTGGCACAAGCAGACAGGGAGAAGAAAAGACAAGGATGTAATATTGCATTAATATTGTATACAGACAGAAAGGACTTATACAATTTAAGAGAGGCCAAGAACAGTACATGTGCCGGGGGCGGGGGGAGGGAGGTGCTGCCAAGACCAGTCAGGGTCCCTAAGCAGGAGGCACTGAGGTAAGTCATAGCATCTTAGCCCTCACAAGGCTAACGATTTATACAAATAAAAAACAATTGACACAAATAGACCTAGAGTCCCCCCAAGGAATTGAGAACACCAAAGTCCCCCAAAGAACACATATTCCTTGTTCCCCAAAAAGATTTTAAAAATTCTGAAATTTCAACATAGCTGCCAGACCGTTCCCCCTACGGAAAGTATGTGTGGCTGTGTGGGGTACGGCAAGAAAGGGGAGGGCGATGTGGAGAAAATGAGGAAAAAGCATTAAGACTCTACCTATTCATTGACTGTAGTAGGTGGCCAGAAAGCAAGTTCTGATGACATTCTCGTTTGCATAACAACTACCAGAGGAGGCTAGTGCCAGCTGTGCTGCTATTGAGAAGCATCCCTGTGGTTGTCACTGGATAAAAACGTTTTGTTAAGCAAGTCCCTGCCTCTGAACATTTTAAATCTTACTATCATGTTTATATCCCCTGTTTCCAGGTACTAACATGAAAAATACCAAATTAAAAAGAAAAAAAATGTTTCGGTCATTTTATTCTTTCACTCATCCAGAACCCATTATACAAAAGATACTGTGTAAAAAGCACAAAAAGAAATAAGTTCAATTCCAAAGCATTAAATCTCATCTCTGAGATACAGCAGACATGGCCGTAATACAAAGTAGAATATGATAAGATCCATATGTGATCCTCTCCAAGTTCAAAGAAAGGTGAGGCTCTTTCCAACTGAGATGATCAAAGGAACCTCCCTGGAGAAAGTGGCTTTCGAATTGAACTGTGAAGGACAGACAACACACAGATATCCTGGGATGGTGTGAGAGGCAGAAGACAGAGGAGTTTTCCAGATAGGGAACATGAGAACAAAGGCAGAGAAGCATGAGGCATGTGCTAGTAACTTCCAGCTGAGTTCCAGTAATCCAGATCATGAAAAGTAATAGCACAAAGGATCTAACTGGTAAGTTGGAACGGACAATGGCGGATGTCAGTAATAGGCTAGGCGTATAGGATAGCTAACAGGGAGTCAATGAGGAGTTCTGCACAGTGGAAAAACATACGGTTAATACTGTGTTCCTCTCCTTTCTCCATTCCCAGCTTTAAAAGTTGGCCATTTCTGCACTAGGCGAGACTTGAAAATAAGCATATACGACTCATTCCACAGTCTTAGTTTCTTGGAGAGCCTTGAAACATTCTTCAGCTCTGAATATGAAATCATTTTCCTAGTCGGAGAGGAGAGGACAACTTTCCAAGTGTTCCATTACAGCCCTCAGACTGAAAATAACTTCTGATGAGACTTTTCCAAATGCTTTCCTTTATTTAGACTAGCAAGAATTGCTTCTAATTCAATGGGTCTTTCCTGATCAAAACATAACTCATTCTCTAATACATAATATTTAGTGGGTTTCTTTAATCCTACTCACAGCTCATCATTTTTCCCCATTTAAAAGGTATTTTAATTGAATTTGTTGATTTTGTGATGAAGGAGGTCATACTAATAAAGTTTATTTACTATGCCGTGTTTTCCTGTGCAAAGATTCAACCTCCACAGTTCTTGGCACATAGCAGTGGCAATAGTAGTTGTTATCATTGCTATCTAAGAGCCAGACAGAGTGATGGAAGGTTGGATTTATACTGGAAAACCTTTAAGATAATCTTCAAATCCTTTGCTCTCCCCGCTCAATAGCCAAAAATTTTCTCTCTTTTAGATTGGAGCCTCTTTAATGTATGATACAAACTACGAAAGAACTGCCTCTAAAGCAATTTGAGGTTCTTTGTTAAATTGCCAATTTTCTTGACCCAATTCAAGTACCCAGGGATCTGTACTTTCTTAAAATTCCCAAGTAGGTCCTCTGCACACTAAAGCTTGTTAATTATGGCTTTAGACTATATTCCTATTTTGGATACCAGAAACCCTCTCTTTATTCAATGTACAAAGATAATGTGCATATCCTTAGGTAAGCAAAAATTTAAGAATATCTTCAGTTATGTTTAAAGATACAGACTTACATTATACAGCTATAGGTACAGTCTATAATTTCCCAGAAATTTTGCAAAATCCTTGGGGAGTATTCTTTCTATAAAAATACAAGCAGTATAAACACCCCTTCTTATTTCTTCATCTGAAAAATGGAAATATGAAACCCTCTCCCTCACCCCATTTATTATATATTCCAGAAATCTTACTTAGAGATGCCTTCCAATGAAGAATAAAGTACTGAAGGTCTTTAAAAGTCTCCAGAGATAATCATGTGTCATACAAAGAAAACATGGGGCTGGGAGGGAGAACAGAGTTCAAAAACCCTGCTCAGGAAAGAAAACAAAAAAAGACAGAATAAGCCTTAGATTTCTTGTAGAAAACATTAAGCAATTCAAGGTTTAGATAAGAGTACTGACATTTTTCAGTTACTCAAGAATTTAAAAGAATGACGAATTTTAGGAATTGCTTTCCTGACTATAGTTATACTAACTGACTTCTTTAAAATTTCATTTGACCCAATTCAAACCACAAATTGTCGATATAATTCTCAGGATTTCAATAGGTGCTTGCTGAATTGAACTGAATTGGAATATTTATTAAGTACATAACTTATGTTAGTGAAACTTCATCGCAGGCCGGGCACAGTAGCCCATGCCTATAATCCCAGCACTTTGGGAGGCCAACGCAGGAGAATCACTTGAGGCCAGGAGTTCTCGATTAGCCTGGGCAATATAGTAAAGATCCTGTCTCTGCAAAAAATAGAATAATCAGCCAGGTACACACCTGTACTCCTAGCTACTTGGGAAGCTGAGCCAGAAGGATTGCTTAAGCCCAGGAGTCGATGATTGCAGTAAACTCGGATTGGACCATTACACCTCAGTCCAGGTGACAGAGTAAGACCCTGTCTCTAAAAAAATTTCACGGCTGTTGTTTTCAGTACAGATGCCATAAAACAGTAGAACTGGGTTTTGATAAATACAATGATATAACATAAACCACCTCTCTCTAAAAAGGGACAAAAGAAGTGGTAGAAAGTTGTTAAAATAGCACCAAAAATCATGAAATACTTAGAGATAAATTTAGCAACATATGTGCAAGACCCATACGCTGGAAACTTCACAACATTCCAGCAAGATATGAAAAAACACCTAGAGATATTATACCATGTTCATACATCCGAAGAGTCAATATTGTTAAGATATCGGTTCTCTTGAAATTGATCTACAAAGTCAATGCAACTCCTGTCAAAATGCTGGAGGCTTTTTCTTAGAAACTGATATGCCAATTCCAAAATTTATATAAAGATGCAAAGGAACTAGAAGAGCCAAAATAATTTAGCAAAACAGCAAAGTTAGAGAATTCACACTACCTGATTTCAAGACAGTATTCGAACCAGTAACATACTGGCTTAGAAATAAAAATATAGATCAGTAGAACAGAATAGAGAGAACACAGACCCATACACAGAAGGCCAATTGGTTCTCGAAGGTACCAAGGAGTTCATGAAAAAGAAATCTATCAACAAATGGTGCTGAAACAGCTGGATATTTGCATGGGGGGGAATGTGACTCTCCACCCTTGCCTCATCCCATATACCAAAATTAACTCAAAATAGATCACAAAATAAAACATAAGAACCAAAACTATAAAATTTTCACAAGAAAACAGGAGATAGTCTTTGTGACCTGAGGTTAGACAAACATTTCTTAGGACACAAAATGCATGAAACACTTTTAAAAAAGTTAAATTCAAGTTCATCAGAAAAACTTTTGTTCCTCAACAGATACTATTATGAATATGAAAAGGCATGATAAAAACTAAAAGAAAATACTTGCAAAATTTTTGTCTGATAAAGACTTGTATCCAATGCTGGGCACAGTGGCACATGCCTATAGTCATGACTGAGATGGAGGATCACTTGAGCCTAGGAAGAAGTTCAAGACCAGCCTGGGCAACATAGCAAGACCCCATCTTTAAAAGAAAAATGAAATAAAAAGACTTATATCTAGAATGTTTGTAAAAACTTCTCTAGCTCAGTATTAAGACAAATAACCTGATTTTTAAAAATAAGCAAAAGGGGCCTGGTGCGGTGGCTCGCACCTGTAATCCTAGCACTCTGGGACGTCAAGATAGAAGGATCACTTGAGCTCAGGAGTTTGAGACCAGTGTGAGCAAGGAGAACCAGTCTCAACAAAAAATTGAAAAGTTAGCCAGGTATGGTGGCGAGAACCTGTAGTCCCAGCTATTCAGGGGGCTGAGACAGGAGGATCACTTGAGCCCAGAAGTTTGAGACTGCAGTGAGCTAAAATGATGCCACTGCACGCTAGCCAGGGCAAAAGAGAGAGACTCTGTCTCCCAAATAAATAAATACATAAATAAGTAAATAAAGGCAAAAGATTTGAACAGAACAGATCCTTCAAAGATACACAAATGGCAAACAAACACATACAAAGATGCTTAACATCATTAGGGAAACGCATATTAAAACCCCCACAACGAGATACCACCACATGCCCATTAAAATGGCTAGAATTAAAAAAACTGACGATACCAAGGGTTGGTGAGGATTTGGAGCAACTAGAACTGCATTATTTTGCTGGTGGGAGTGCAAAATATGACACTTTGGAAAATACAACTGGTGAACTTTATTATATGTAAATTATATCTCAGTAAAGAAAATTAAAAACAGTATCTCAAGGTAATTTTTAGACACATTTTACTCATTTACTTGTTACTGAGAATAGCTTTCTCTTTTAAAAGTTTATCTTGATATTTCGTTGGTTTCACTTGCCTAATTAAAAAGAAATCTACCAGACAAGCCAAACAGTCAACTTTGTCAGTTAATACTTTTGCAAGAAATATAGCACTCCAAGGGGTCCTGTAAACACTTAGTTTTACTATTTCAAAAACATACCATCATTCACAATTCTATTCAAAGACTTAAAAATTATGGGAACTGTGTCACAGTTTTTCATCAGGCTCTAAATGTACCTCCAAACCTCTAACCATTATTACATCTTCACTGTCATGTCATGAGGTTTGCTTGATCCAATCTTCTCTACCTCACCCCACTCCCAACTCACAACCCATTGTCCTAGACATATAAATATTCACCTTCTAAACACAAAAACTAAAGCAATGTGTGCTAACAACCTGAAGATCTAAATCTGAATCCCAGATTCAGGCTGCAGTGGGATATTGTGTGCTTTTCCCTTAGATCCCACATCTTAATTTCACATTTAACATAATAAACATTCATGCACACACCTTCTAATCAGCATCGCATCTTTTTTTCCATCTTTCTTTCCATCTTCAGCTCATGAGATTCAGCAAATAGTTTCAATCTGTGACCTACATGGTCAAAATTAGTCATTAAATCAAGCTTTCAGAGAATATCTGAGGATAGGCAGAGAAGGGAGGTAGGAAGAAGGTCCTTCTAAATGAGTCACTGCTGGGGACGTTTGCTGGCTGTGACAGAGATATGTAAGCACAAACCCAACCTATTAGGAGTGTCCGTTTTATAGGGTTTTAGGTGGACTTAGGAAGTTATATTCTACTGACAATAAGAGTACATTTATAGATAGCTGACTGGTTGTGTCCAAGTGATTGTGAAGAGAACCAACGTGGCTTTAAGAGTAAGAAACAGCTGTGTAATGACAGTATTTCTAGTACCCAAAGATGCTGCTGCAAGCCTTGGGCTCATCCCAGCTTGTACCCACCATGTTGATGTACAATATACAATATACACAGTCTCTGCCCCTCCATATAGCTACCTGTTTCTTACAAAACCCAAAACATATTTCTAATTAATTCTCCTCCTATCTCCCTGCATCCCCAGCATCTGCAGTATCATTCAAAATCAAAATCAATTAACGTTGTATTTCTGCTACTTAAGTAAAGTCAAAAAGTTTCACTACTGCAGCAGGGATAAAGACCATAGACACATCGATTTCCCCAATGACTTTAGAAAATGACTTCTTTTAAAGCATTTTCTTTCCTTGTAAGTTCATCGGGAATGCTACAGGCTACTAGGAAAGAGTATGCATGAGGGCTGGGAGCTCTCCATTATATATTTAGTCTTTCTGCAGTTTATGTTTAAGAGTATGTCTTATTTTTTCAGTCTCTTGTTTTGAAAGATTTAGCACAATGTTTTCTGAAGCGTGATGGTCATAGCGTCTAGCACGTCACTCTTCACAGTGGGAATTTAATAAAGCGTTTAACAGATTGATGGTGAAGACACCACTGCTGCATGGTGATCTAGGTCACTTGCTGGCAATGTTTTCAAAAATCTTTTCCAAACCATTACAGTATTTTTTTTCAAAATCAGGCACTGGAAGTCTTCAGTTTTAGTGTCAGCTCAACCACTTGGCCAGACAACTTCCATAAAACCATCTGACTTTTTTTTGTGATAGGTGAACACAAACAGCCAAAGATTCTGAGTTAAATGTCCAAGTGTTCATATAACATAGTGTTTGTATTACCTGGTATAAAATCTTAGCTAACATGCCTTAATAAATCACTTAAATATGCTTAGAAAATATTTTTTGAAATACAGTGTCAAAGATCAACCTCAGTCTAACCCTGTGTGCATTAAATTGCCATATGAGTCTCCATTTCCGGTAACAATGTTTCCAAGTTTATAAAAGATGCTAGTATGATAAAGTTCACTTCAGATAACACAACCAAGTAGTCCCAGCCAGTTCAGGGATTAAAGGGGGAGCTATAATTCCATCTGTACTACTAGGCAGGAAGGCAGGCAATGTCATGTGTCTTTTGGCAAAAGATAGCCTAAAACCTTCAAAATGGACTGAGCCTTCAGCGTCACTTCTGATAGAGCATTTATATCAAGTCACCAAAAAGGATTAGTTTTAAAAGAATAATTGTTTCCCTTTCTCTTTAGACTACCTTCCCCTTTTATCTCTCCCCCTACCCCAATCCCTGTGGGGTAGGCCAGCATCTTTTTCTCCCCACTATAATAGCTACAGGACAAAGGAAACCTCTGAAAAAAGAAAGATGTAAAGTAAACTCACTTCTAGGAATTCTACAGACATCAAACCCCCCAAAAAGCCCAACATACAGAGAGTTGGCATCTGCTCCTTTGATTGCTTCTCCAGTGTTTTAGAATGAAGGCATCAGAGATCTAGAATGATCAGGAACGAAAACCTTCAGAAAGGAAAGTGAAAGAAATTTGTCTTCACCAGTAATTAACTCCGTACCTTTCCTCTGGTTGGAGACCTCAGGAAAAAGACAGTCTCTTCAAAATCTCAAGCAGAAGACAACCAAGAGACAAAATGCCTTTTTAAGTGTGGCAAAAATAACCATGAGCCATAGCCAGTTCTCATCTGGCACCTGAACTCAGTACAAACTGGTACTAGCAACCATTTGGAGTCTTTTCCTGACTCACAGTATTATATAAGCTACCTGTTCTGCAAAAAAACTCAGATCTATACCCTCTCTCACCTCTTTGTTTTCCTTCACCTCTCTAACTAATGCCTGGCCAATGAATAAATTAATGAATTCATAAATAAAAGCAAGTTTTAATACTGAATACAACCTAAAACAAATGAAACAGCAGACTATCAAAATTGGTAATCGTGGCAGCGACCAACAGTAGCTGTTTACTGAATTATTTTCTTCTCCTCTGGGCATTCAGCTAGTCTGCATTTCTCTTCCTCCTCTGCAGATCCTACTCAGTAGAATAAGTGTAGATGACGTGTGCTGCTTCTAGGCCTGGCCCAGAAGACATCCCAGGAGCACACCTGCATGTTCTTTCTCCTTTTGGTTGGAAAGAGACAACACCCAGGGTGAAGATGCAGCTGTGTGTTAAGAACAGCCTCACCAGGTCCCTGATTGTGTAGAATTTAACCCTCAATGACCAACGATATCCAGGTTGGATTCTTACATGAATGAAAACCTTAGTATGTGAATTGGTATACATCTTGGTATGTGTATTGGGTTGAACAGTAGCCGCCAAACAATAGGTCCATGTCTTAACCCCTGAACCAGTGAATATAACCATATTTTCAAACGGAGTCTTTGTAGATGTAATAAAGTTAAGGATCTCAAGATAAGATCATCCTGGATATCAAAGTAGACCCTAAATCCAATAACTGTTCTGACAAGAGAAGACACAGAGAAGAGAAAGCCAGGTAATGATGGAAACAGAGACTGGATTTATCAGCTGCAGGCCAAGGAATGCCTAGAGCCCCCAGAAGCTAGAAGAGGCAAGGAAGGATTCTCCTCTAGGCCTTTGGAGGGAACAGGGCCCAGCCAACACCTTGATTTCAGACTTCCGGTTTCCAGAACTATGTTGTTTTAAGCCACCAAATTTGTGGTAATTTGTCCCAGCAGCCATAGGAAACTAATACAGCTTCTACTTGTTAGGCTATCATTTGGAGCACAAAAACTACAAAAAAATTTATACTTCATTAATTTTAGTTAGTAATGTTTTAGGTAGTAATGACACTGGTATTATTATTTTGAAACTTTTTTTACGGGAAAAGAAATCATTACATTAATGTTAGAAATCAAACATTTCAATGTAAAAGAAAATGATAATTATAAAATCAATGAGATTAAGTAAACTAATAAAAATTGATTTGGAAATATCAGTATGAACTCATAATTTTTAGACATGTATTTTCAAGGCGTAGAAACTTAAACTGAGAAGCAAATTCACCCAGCAGCTGTGACAACCTGTCGCATCAGTCTCATCACACACTTTCCATAAGCACTTACGCATCAGGCACTAAGCAAGTTGTTGGAGGCACCCAAACAAATGACACATATCCCAAACCCTAAAGGAACTCACTCTGGAGCGAGACATATTTAAACAAATACAACACAAAGTGACAGACTAACGCTACCATAGGAAAGCATGGAAAATTTGGTGTCCCAAATTAAATGATGAATTGTATTCAACTCAAGCGACTCTCCTAAGTCAAATCATGATAAAGCATCCATTGTGACATGCCATATTTGCTTGCTTAGGGAAAAGCACGGCAGATTCAATGCACCAATTTGCACAAAGCCTACAGCATAAATTTAAGTGAAGTTATTAATCCAGGTGTAATCTTTGTTCACTGTCAATGCTGATATAGTTATCTTGTTCAAAAAGATGACTTAAAAAAGTTAACAACTTCACACAAGTTTGTTTTTTTTTTTTTTTTTTTTTTCCCCAGCGAGGAAATCAGTGTAGAAGGAAAATGTGGGCAGGAAAACTTAGATGAAACCATGGATGAAGTCGATAAACAAAATACATGTCATTAAGATACTGTATAGTTGGTAAAGGCAGGCCGCAAATTTGGCTCTGAGCATTCCAGCAGCCAAGGAAAAAAAGGAGAACCATGACCAGTTCCACGATTCACAGTGTCCATATAATTTTTCATGGAACTGAAACCTAAAATAATTTCTCCATTGGTCCTTCGACACTGGTATTCATACACTTCCTTTCAGAAATAAATTTCTTTAATGCTACTTATCACTTTGTACATCCTACCTATAATATGTATCCTGAGTAACAGATAATACATCTGTATTATTTGCTTAAGAAGAAATAAAATATCTGTATCCAATATACTGTTTGTGCACAAAGCATCGGGCTAGCGGCGTCTTGTATGTCAGATATCAATGACAACACCCTGCAGTCGCAGTTTAAAGGCTTCACAAATAAGAGATGTGCCCTGGTATTTTCTTAGACTAAATATGTACAGCTGAAGCCTTTCTGACAGTATCATACATGTATTCAAACCATAAAGTATGTTTGGGTAACAGACAATGGTAGATTTGATGTGATAAATTTCCCTGAATCTTTTGAGGACAGGTTGATTAATAACAATAATAATAGCAGTAGTATTATGTAATATCCGGGCCCTTCAGCAGCAGCAGCCACAGAATTTCAGAAGCACCTACTATGTGCCAGGTATTATTCTACGTACTTTACACAGATGTCCCCAGTCCTCAAAATAATTTAAAGATGTTAATATTAACTACATTAAGTAGCAACTCTCTTTACTTTTAATTTTAGGTAATGAATTTTCAAACATACACAAAGAGTATTATAAAGACCTCAACATATCTCAAAACAAATATTTAACAATTAAAGATTTTTCCAGATTTCCTCTTTTCCTTATTTCTCTCTTCTTTTCCTTTGATGAAGTATTTTAAAGCAAACTCTAGTCATACACCACCCACACCGTCGGTACACATTTCTTAAAAAATAAGGACAGATTCTCATATAATCACAAAGCTAAAATCAAACTCCCAAAAAATCAACAATTTCTTGGAATCATCTCAGTCACTAATCAAATACCCCCAATTTTCTCACGAAATCTTTTTATAATTAGTGTGTTCAAACTGAGGTCCAAAGAAGATCCACATAAACAAGCATTTCTGAAGTTCTCCCCCCCTCTCTTTTTCCTACCCCCAGTTGCTACAGGAGCAAATATCTTGTTTTTCAATCAAGATATAATTCACATACCATAAAATTCACATTTTTAAGTGAGTGTACGATTTTAGTATATTCACAAAGCTATGCAACTCTCATTTCCATCACCCCAAAAAGAAACTCCTATTTCCCTCAACAGTCCTTCCCTCACACCCCCTTCCCAGTCTTTGGCAACCACTCGTCTACTTTCTGTCTCTATGAATTTTCCTCTTGTGCACATTTCGTATAAATAAAACATCTTGAGTGTCTGTCAGGTTAGATACCATAAACAGATCTAGGTAGGTAGCAAAAATATATATTAATATACAACATGGTGTGTGTGTGTGTATATATATATTATATAACAGATAAACCTTCAGTCAATAAACATCAATACGTTATAATTGCCATATGAATGGTACATTATGAATGTTTTCAGTTCATGGGGTTTTTTTGTTTGTTTGTTTGTTTGTTTTGTTTTTATGAGACAGGGTCTTGCTCTGTCTCCTGGGTTACAGTGCAGTAGCATCCTCATAGCTCACTGCAACCTCAAACTCCTGGGCTCGAGTGATCCTCCTGCCTCAGCCTCCCAAGTAGCTCGGACTACAAGTGTGCTTCACCATGCCCAGCTAATTTTTTTTCTATTTTTTGTAGAGATGGGTCTCGCTATGTTGCTCAAGCTGCTCTTGAACTCCTGGCCTCAAGCAACCCTCCCACCTCAGCCTCCCAAAGTGCTAGGATTACAAGCGTGAGCCACCGCACCCAGCCCCAGTTCAGTTTTTATCTTTGCCCTCACAAACATAAGATAAATGATATTCACGTGTATGACACACCCATGGGTTACCCATATGCAATAAAAGGTTCAATTTTCTGCTGGCCACAATTCTCACAATGACTAATGGTTAACCGACAATGCGGGTTCATCACAGCGGTTAATGAAAGTAGGTTAGGCTCAGTGCCTGAGTTAGAACTCCCAGCTTTCTCTCCCTCTCAGGAAAACACATCAGAATGCAAGTCGGAGAAAGAAAGACCACCTTTATTTTGAGTGTATCACTCACATACTCTGGAACCTTATGAGGAGGGTAACAGAGAGTGGTGGTAAAGAGACACCAAGTCTGCCCCTGTCACTCTACCACTTACCAGCCACGTCACTTGTGGCCAATGATTTAATCTCCAAGTCTCAGTCTTGGCCTCATGTCAAATGGAGATACTAACAAGTATGATTGCTTTCAAGATTAAATGGGCCTGGCGCGGTGGCTCACGCCTGTAATCCCAGCACTCTGGGAGGCTGTGGCAGGAGGATTGCTTGAAGTCAGGAGTTACCAGACTGAGCAAGAGTGAGATCCCATCTCTACTAAAAATAGAAAAAATTAGCCAGGCATAGTGGCACATGCCTGTAGTCCCAGCTACTCAGGAGGCTGAGGCAGGAGGATCACTTGAGCTGAGGAGGTTGAGGTTGTCGTGAGCAAGGCTGACACCACAGCAGTCTAACCCAGGCGACAGAGTGAGACTGTCTCAAAAAAAAAAATAAAAATAAAAATGAAAAATAAAGATTAAATACAAAGCTCTTAAGATAATCTGCTTACTAAATGCTGGCCATTGGCAATACTACTACTCTAACTATTGTCAACGAATCACCCATGACACCTCAGAATTGACGGAGCCACTTCAGGGTAGAGAAAGCACATGAAGACCAGACCAGCAGAAAGGAACAGAAGTAGCAGCATGGTTGCCAGTGAATCCTGCTGGTCTGGGGGAGGGGAGGAGGAAAGGAAGGGGTAAGAGGGAAGGAAGGACCGGGAGCCCTCACGGTGCTAACAAACGACCCCCCAGGCAGCCAACCTTTGCACTTGGCCTCCGTTCTCTTCTCTCATAACCTGTCACGCTTTCAAATTTTTCACCTCCCTCATTTGTATGATTACCTTTCCCTTATGTTAATTATCCCTATTATCTTTTTTCATTGTCATTATATAAAATCATTTTTCCCTGCAATACTAGGTTTAGATAACACTCATTAAGTCTCAAGAAAAGAGATAACGGTCAGCAAATTCTTATTTCTTTTGCATCACAGTCACATACACAGTAAGCTTTTTTCTTCAGTTTCTACCTACTCTTAGTGCTCATGCATGGCGTGGAAAAAAGAGGGTGAATTTAACACCATTCCGTTACTGCTTTAGTTTAGGCACTAAGGTAAAACAACATATGAGTGCTTCAGAAGATTTATGTGAACAAAGTGCATCTACTTCTTAGGGAACATGAACCTTCTTCTACCCACAGGGGACAGAAAAATCCCTGTGCTCCGGACACATTTGTCCCCACGGCAGAGACCCGAGGAAGCTGCGTTGGAAGGAATTATAACATTCCTCAGAAACTTGCAGGGTGGCAGCAGGTGCAAGCTGGCAACCACCACGAAGTTCATGGCACAAAATAAAAGAGCTAATACACAGAGACTTAGTCCCTACATCCGAGAGTGATCCTTCCAGGGATTACAACTAGCCTGTAGTTAGCCCTGCAACAAAGGACCAAAAATCACTACCAATGGAATTCCACATGCACCGAAAAGAATAAGGTAGAGACATATATACAGGCACATGCACCAAGATGCAGAAGAGTGTGTACATGTACGTATAATCACATTTTCTGTTTTTAAAAAACAGAAAAAGGAGAAAAAAGCTGGAAGGAGATACTTCAATGTCTCACCAGTGAACCACTAAGGTGTAGAATTTGGAGGATGCAAAGAAAATGAAAAATTCCACTTTTTATATTATATCCCTATGAAGAGTCTGAATTTGTTATGAGTTAATGATAAGAACAGCTGGAGAATTGTTAAAATCTGAAATAATTTTATCAGCCTAAAGCAACTTTTTATAAATAATTCACCTTCTTGTGTGAATATACATCAATTTACATGAATAGGAAAGCCAATTGGAGAACCTGCATGAGTCAAGCAACATAAACTGCTACATAAGGTAAACAGAGAAAGATTCCATCTGAATTTAGTATGCTCTCTGATCAGACTTCCCAGAGAATCTAACTGCAAAATGTTTGACAATAAAAAAGAACTAAAATAATGAAATAATCAAAGAAATCATTTTCTAGCTTTTCCTTTGGTGATAAGAAATAGGAAGGCAAAGAATGACAAACAGAAATCCATGCGTCTCCTGGAAAAAGTCCAACATATTTAGGCGAGAAATCTGGTTCTCCTTTCATTACTTCCTTGATAAAAGCATCACTGTTTCTTACCTGATCACAAATCAGTTCCCATTTTTTCTCATTGTCATACTGTCGCAGTAACCTGGCTTTGTCAGGAGGCAGGTTCATGGCGTTCTGTTTAAAAACAGAGAGAGAGAAATGATTTGTTACATTCCACAATGGGCTGCAAATGGGTAACTCACAGGCAGACCAAAGAATACTGCTGTGGCTCATTCATAATTTTCTTTCAATTCACAGTGTCTCATTAAGCCAAAATACCATGGGAAGTCATTTAAACATCAAATCGCTTATACGGGAGGAGGGAACCTCTGAAGTTCTGTGTTGGGATGTGTGAGACGGTCTGCTCTGAACAATCAGACTTGCCTCTCAGTGAAGGTGATGCCTTGTTACTTCATTTAACAGCAGCTCCCTTTCTACTCAAGGGAAAAGTCAGGAGGGGCTGTTTCCAAAGTGCCAGCCGGATTTCTTTTTAAAGCATGGTAGCCCCACCAAACGCAAAATAAAACTAAATGACCAAAACCACTGATAGATTTAATCTTGACTTGCTTTGAGAAATAACCACTGAGTAAAAGAAAAAAATTTTTTAAACAACATAAACATGACAATGATGTAACTGTTTTTTGTCCCTTCTGTGAGTCTTCCTTCAGGATATATGTTATTAACATTCATCACACAATTCTCAGCTTAGCTATACGGATTTATGAAGTTGAGTTTGCAGTGAGAAACGGACCATGAGCTGAGCTGTCCAGACATCAGCACTCACAAAACCACCACCCCCCTCCCCAGCCCCGTTAACTGGGCACGCCTTCCGCAGTGTCAGCCAGGGATTGTGCCTGGGTGCATGCGCGTGTCGTGAGTGTAATGTCCCAAATGACCAACCATGCACATTTTCAAGATCCTTGGTTAGGGTCTGAGGTGAGATCTTTAGCAACAGAACAGGCAGAGCGAGAGGCCCCAGAAGGAATCAGGTCTGTTCCTTTGGCCTCCCAACCTTCCCATGCTCCACACAAATGAGCTAAGCCGTCAATTAATGTACCGTGTCTGTTAATCATCCTGTCTGTCCCCTGGCATCAACACTCTAAATCATACCTATCCCTAAATAAACAATGCAGCTCCTTGTCTGGATATTTGAGTGGAAAAATATCAACATCTTAAACTTTTAATGTTCAAGCCCCCAGCTCTCTGAAGGACTTGGCTTGAGAGAAACAATTCTCCTTGCAGTGGTTATTGTCTCATGTCATAGGATGAAACAAATTTATGCTTTTTTTTCAGTTTGGGAAACAATTTTGTTAGATGATTGATTCAAGGCACTCTGGCCTTACATTTCTTATTGAAAGGCAACGTTACTGTTAGAAGGGATGATAGCAACAAATGTAATTGAGATAGGGAACCGGCAGGCATTGCTTAACTGAGTCAGGAGGTCTCAGACCACCTGATCAAAACAGGATGGGGGATAGGACAGGTTCCAACTGGTTAGAACCAAGAAGGCAGAGGATTTGACTGCTTCTTCACCTTGTAGCTTCATTATAGCCTCATTACCATGAAATCTTTTTAATTTTTTTATTTCAGGATATTATGGGGGTACAAACATTTTGGTTACATGTTATGACTTTGCCACATCCCAACCATGATTTGAGGCGTGCTCTTCCCCTCCTACAATGCTCACCACGTCCATTAGTTGTGAGTTTACCCACCCCCAACCCCCAAAGAATATTACTACTGTGTGAGCACCTCAGTGTTGATCAGTCAGTGCCAATTTGATGGCGAGTACATGTGGTGCCTATTCTTCCTTTCTTGTGATACCTCACTTTAGAGGATAGGCTCAAGCTCCATCTAGGAAAATAGAAGAGGTGCTAGATCACCGTCATTTTTTATAATTGAGTAGTATTCCATTGTATATATACACCATATTTTATTAATCTACTCATGGATTAACAGGCACTTGGGTTATTTCCACATCCTTGCTATACTGAATTGTGCTGCCATAAACATTCGGGTGTAGATGTCTTTATTATAGAATGACTTTTGTTCCTTTGGGTAGATGCCTAATAGTGCTATTGCTGGATCCTGATTAAGTGTCAGAGAATCAGTCTTTGGTGATTTTGATAGATTTAACCCAAGCATTTTCCCTTCAACTCAAGCTAACGTCCAGATTGGTATGGCTTACATGTACCTACCACCTATTGAGTCTAATTCATCAGATTTTAAAACTAATAACCTGTCTTCAGAATATTTAATTTTTTACATTACCTTCAAAGCTGACAATTTGAAGAGCACTAGATTCCACAGTTTTCGATGGTACTACCAAGGCTTCTTAGATATAGAAATATCTAAAATGGGAAAATGTATTCACATGACCTATCTCTATGGAATATCTACTTGAACCAGAATGGAAACTATCTACCTGTAATTATTAGTCATTACAATTTAACAATATTAACCAATAACCCCAGGGATAAAGCAAAGGAGAATTACATGTGTATTTTTCGGAGGAAGTCTAATGTTATTTACAGTCAAAGAGCCAGTCCATCATTGCTTATTTGCACTCTAGAGATGGAGTTTTTTTCCTCTTAAGCTGTTTTGACCCTTAGGTTAGTGCTCCTGGGTATGATTATGCATTAAGTGAGAAAAATAAGATCACGAGATAAGTTAAATGAATTTTTTCCCCCTGAGTCCTCATTAATCTATTGAGATATAAAAGAAATAAGAATGCCTGAACTCCTACAAGGTGCCAAACTCTGTATTAGTCCCCGTGCATATGTAATCTCACTTAATCTTCATAATAAGCATATACAATAGCTATAATTTTCCCCATTTAATATATGGGTTAACACACCTGGGAGAACTAGGTTAACTTGCTTAAGGTTGCACAGCTTTACAGGAACAAAAACAGAACCTAGTCTGTGAGACTCATAGGACAAACTCTGTGCCACCAAGCTCTTTTTGCAGAAAGCAAAAGGGCAAATGGCAAATAACTTATGAGCTGCCATGGGTACCCTACTAGACACTCCTGCAGAAGCACTCTGCAAACACTGTTACAGGAATTAGATGCCAGCCCTCCTGTTACTGACTGCGAAGACAAAGGCAAGATGCTCCTTCCAGACCAACTTATTTTGATGACAGTCTTTCATTCGGCAAACGTTTATGAATTACTGCCTGTGTACCAGCACCATGCAACACGCTACGTGGTACAGTGGGAAACCAAACAGACACAGTCCCCATGGAGCATTATATTATAGTGGGGAGACACAGAAGAAAAAACGATGCTTTTAAAACTCTGATAAGTCTTGAGAGAGGTTATCGGAGGGTAGATTTCGTACAGATGGTCTGGAAAGACCTCTCAGGAAAAAGTAACAATTAATATGAATCCTAAAAAAATGAGAAGGAGTCAGCCAGGTGAAGAGTGGACAAAAGCACAGAGGGCAGAGGAAACAAGAGGACTCCAAGGCAGGAAAGAGCTCTGCACGTTCACAGAGCTGAAGGAAAGCCAGCGCGGCCAGGGAGAAAGTAAGGGAGAGAATGAGGGAGAGATGAAGGTGGAGAGGTGAGTCAAAGCCGTATCATGCCCAGGCCAGCATCAGCATGGTTTATCGAAAGTGCCACGTGAAGCCACTGAAGGCTTTTAAGCAGGGAAATAACGTAATTGAGTTGTTTTATACCACACGTGCTATGTGGAGAACTGATTAGAAACAGCAAAGGTGAAAGGAAGGAGGCCAGGGCATTGCTTCAAGTGAATGATGGCAGGTTGGATGAGACTGACGGCCCGTCGATGGAGAAAAAATGCATAGATGTCAGAAATAGCAAGTGCAACTGATTGGTTAAACTTAAGGGCAAAAATTAGCCCCTTGTTTTTGGCTTGAGTCGCTAGGTGAATGGTGGTACACCTCAAAAGAAGGGCACAGCAAAAGGCAGCATAAATCCGGAGGTGGTGGTGAAGAATGCGGTTTCTCAATGACCGTGTGTAGATCTGAGATAGCTGAGACAAGAGAACGGTCAGGCAGGCATACAGATACACGGTTCTGGGGCTCGAAAGAAAGGTCTGCATTCTCTGAACAAGAAGAGTCTTAAGAAGTGTTTTTGAGCCTAATGGACTAGTTGCCATCAGAAGTAGCTCAACGTTAATACACCTAAAGTAAAATTGCACTTGGTAATCATTCACCAAGCATCTAAAAATAACCCCTTCACAGGCCAAGCCTCTGTGCTGCTCAGGCATACACTGTTCAGCCTGACAATTCTACAGGGACCACAAGGAAGCAGCTCTATTTAAAATTACACACTCCACAGGGGCCTGGCTAAAGTTCAGGGATGTGATTAGCTGCTAATAACTCTTTTTAAACTACTATTTAGAGCAAACTCATTCTTCTTATGCTATACAGGGCAGGACTCTAGAGTCCAAGCGAAATGTTTGTGCAGGTAATTCATAGAAGTTCTTTTCTGAGAAAAATATTGGTTCTATCTCCAGTTCCTTCGCTGCCTTTGTAAAAATGGATCGCTCTCCTAGTTGGCTGAAAATACAAATCAACTTCCAAGTTTTCCTAACACAGTGACAACTCGACTGTGCCCATGCTTAGTGGTGTCTGTGACAGATCTGTGACACGGCTCAACTTTCCTTTCTTTCATGCATCAATCCCATCGATATGGCTTTGACCATATACTGCAATACCCACACTGCAGGCATCTGAGAGAATTTAATCGTGAAGTTGCTGCCTGCAACTAAACACAGGCCCACTAAACACACATGATATTTGAGTTGAAAAGTTCAGTGGATGTTAATTACCTAGTTTTTAGATTGTACAAGTTTCTAAGATCATTCAAGAGTATTCTTTCTATAAAGAATGTTCCTTTCCTTTCACTCTCAACCTGGCAAACTCCAAGAATCAACTCAAATATCATTTATCATTAGAACCTTCCCCCAACTACTCCAGGAAGACATACCCTCTCATTGGGCACTGACAGCGCTGTATACACGTCCTCTATTATAGCACCTTGCACACAGTACTTTAATAATCTGTTTGTCTACCTAAATTCTCCACTGGACTAAAGAATTCAAGGACCATTTTTGTTTTGTGAATCACCAATGTCTGGCACAGTATGGCAAATGACAGACATTAAGCAGGTTGCTGAATAACTGAAGAATAACGTTGTCATACTGCCCAGCCTGAAAATATCTTTACCGATTTATGATTTATGCCTTAGCTATTAACAAAATCCACACACTAAAGAGCATTTGTGCTTCTTGGAAATGGTCAATAATGTCTATTACTTCTTATCTTCCAAACAAGAACTCATGGGGGAAAAAAAAATCTTCAATTCTAGTGACATTTTCCTGAAAAAGAAAAATGACATTTTAAGCATTCTTCTGCCACATATAATAAACCATGGACCTGAACTTTGTTTTATTGTTGGTAAATTCAGATTGGTATCAACTATAATAATTAACCCAAGTGGTAGTTACATTTATGGGCTCTATTCTGGTTTTATCCTTAATGATATCATTTTTTTAATATACTGCTTTTAAAAGTGCCTTTCCATCTCAGAATCTTTTGAAAATAGAAAGCATAACTATTAAATAAATAGCAATAGAAAAATTCAAATTTCTGAGCACTGCATGAAGAATTATGGTGAAGGAGAGTCTATGACAGCCTATATATCCGAAGTTATACTTACAGACAAATTATCATATACAACACTGAGCAGAATGAGTTACCCAAATCATTCAGAATGAAATAAACTTATATCCTAGAAGTACAGAGTTTTCTGATACCAGCTCTTGTCCTGGGGTCATGGTAATAATTCAAGCAGAAAACATCCTCCTTTTACCCTGATATCCTCAAGACTCATACTTAGAAACCCACAGTAATACGCAAACACGCAGCAATGAAAGTGAATAGCATCAAATACACCTTACGTAATATACCGTTGTCCTCATAATCTCTAAATTAAAACTCACAAGTATTAAATCACCAGATTTTATAACAGGAACCCTTCTTGCTTAGAAAGAAGAAAGGACATGGACTTTGCAATTAGTGTTGCTCATGGAAGCAGAGAAAAGTATGTCACAAGAAAAGTGGCTTAGACAATCTTCTAGAGCGCTTAAATAATAGAGATACAAAAGTTTTACTGGAACCTAAAAGAAGTCATCATTATTTTTTTAAAAACTTAGGCTGGGCATGGTGACTCACACCTATAATCCCGGTGCTTTGGGAGGCCAAGGCTGGAGGATTGCTTGAAGCCAGGAGTTCGAGATCAGCCTGGGCAACACAGAGAGACCCTGACTCTACCCAAAAATCTTAAGAATTAGCCAGGTATGGTGGCCCACACCGGTACTGCCAATTGCTTGGAAAGCTGAGGTAGGAGGATAGATATAAATTGTGGTAGAAAACACATAATATAAAATTCAGTAGTGTTTAGAACTATATTCACATTGTGCAACAGATCTCTACAACGTTTTCATCTTATAAAACTGAAATTCTACACCCATCAAAAAACAGCTCTCCATTTCCTCCACCCCAGAGCCATGACTTGTCGCTACAGAAAGGAAATGAGATGGATTGCAACCAATAGTTAGACAGCACAGTGAATTCATTGAGGCAGTGTAGGACAAGGATTTACTAGTTTGCTAGTTTTTACTATTTGGGCTCTGGAATTGCACTAGGTAGATTCTAATCCTGTCTCTACTACTTAATATTGGTGATCTTAAACCACATCATTTGAATCAAAAAGCAAATTAGGCCAGGTGCATTGGCTCACACCGTTATACTAGCACTTTGGGAGGCCAAAGCAAGAGGACTGCTTGAGCCCAGGAGTTTGAAATCATCCTAAGCAACATAGCAAGATCCCATCTCTCCAAAAAGTTTTCAAAAATTATCCAGGAATGGCATGTGCCTATAGTCCTAGCTACTCGGGAGGCTGAAGTGGGAGGATCACTTGAGCTCAGGAATTCAAAGTTACAGTGAGCTATGATCACGCCATTGCACTCCAGCCTGGGTAATGGAGTGAGATTTTTGTCTCTTTAAAAAAGAAAAGGCAAATTAATCAAACAGTTCAGAGTTGAAAAAGCCAGCAAATGTAATTCAAAAATGAAGGTCAGAGTCAGGCAAGAATCAAAGCTAAAGGTCAAAACCAACAAGCTGTGCCATTTATCGGTGGGGTCCGATATATCTCAGGCACTGAGGCACTTTGCCTGCATTATACTATTTAATCTGTTTTATAATCCTGACAAGTATGCATTATCTTTTCTATTTAACAGAAAAGGAAACAGAAGGGATAGGAGGTTAATTAACTCTGTCATGGCTGAGATAGGTGGCAAAGCTAGGACTTAAAAGAGGTCTCCTTGACACGTGAGCTACAGTATTCCTAAAACGTGACTTGTCTGAACTAAGCAATCCCATAGTTCTACTTAACCAGAGATACAGTCATTAGCACGTAAAGTGAAGGTGGAAACACACAGTATCATTTAGGCTCTTAATATTTTCAGCTAAAATATTGGCATTTAACAGAAGCATTCTAAGATATTGAAAAATATAAACTAGAACCAAAAGAAACTGACTGGGCTGAATGCAGATAGCAGGGTATTAGGTCATGTCAGCATATACTTAATAAACCCTAACAAAAACCAAATATGTAGTAGACTCAGGCTTCAGTGAATCCTCAGTGAAGCAGAAGGAGAGACCATGAGTACACAAATGTAGAACAGCATGCTATAAAAATACGCCAGAGCCTCAGAGAAGGAGCCATTACTTTTTGTTATGGAAAGAAGAAATCCAATGGATTGAGCCTGATGTGTGGGGAGGACAGCAAAGCATGGCATCAAATGGCACGGTTTGGTTTTTAGTCTTTGGGCTCTCTAGATGGGCCAGTGGGGCTGCAATCATGACTCTACCACTCATTAACGGCGTAATCTTGGGTAAATCATTTCAATCAAATCTCAGTTTGGGCCAGGCGCGGTGGCTCACGTCTGTAATCCTAGCACTCTGGGAGGCCGACGTGGGAGGATTGCTTGAGCTCAGGATTTCGAGACCAGCCTGAGCAAGAGCAAGAGCCCGTCTCTAACAAATCAGAAAACATTAGCCAGGCATGGTGATATGCACCTGTAGTCCCAGCTACTCGGGAGGCTGAGGCAGGAGGATCACTTGAGCCCAGGAGTTTGAAATCACAGTGAGCTACGGTGATGCCACTGTGCTCTAGCCAGAGCAACAGAGCGAGACTCTGTCTTAAAAAAACAATAATAAAATAAATAAATCTTAGTTTCCTCACTAATGAAAATGACTGTGGTGGGAGTGAGGAGGACGACGATGGTGATGAGGATGGCAATAACAATACTACCTGCGTCACAGAGTTCGAGAAAAATTAAATCAGACGAAGCATGCACAGTATTCCCCCGCCCCGACCCCGCCCATCTGCCACTTGTGGTTTCGCTTTCCTCGGTTTCACTTTCCGTTGTTTCAGTTCCCCACAGTCAACCGTGGTCCAAAAACAGATGAGTACAGTATGGTGAGGTATTTTGAGATAGAGAGAGAAACTACATTCACATAGCTTTTATTACAGTATATTGTTAGTAATATAACGTTTCTATTTTATTATTAGTTATTGTTAATCTCTTCCTGTGCCCAATTTATAAATTAAACTTTATCACAGGTACGTATGTATAGGAAAAAACATATATAAAGGGCTCAGTGCTGTCCAAGGTTTCAGGCATCCAGTGGGGGTCTTGGAATGTATCCCCTGCAGACAAGGCAGGGGGTCTACTGCAGAACAGCACAAAAGCAAGCACACAAAAGGTACTCGATATATCAGTATCTCATATTCTTCTCATTATTTTAGGTAAAGGGAAAGGTATAAATATAGGAGGGGGCACAGGGCTGTAAGCCACACAGAATAAACCAGAAGGTAAGGAGTGGGTGGTGTGAGATCAATTTAGTGTGGACACCAGACCAGAGAATTTCAAACCTACTCTACAGGCAGCGAGAAGTCATTGACCAGAGAAATGTCTAGAAAAAACGAGCCTTTTGGGGGGATCCTCGAATCACACCAGGTAAACAATAGCTCCCTCTGTTAACTCTTTCCACATAGCCATTTTTTCCTCATACCATGATTGGGATATAAAGGTAAGTAACTTGGTACCGAGTAACAGACCAGTTCCCCCGAGTTCACTTTAAAATTGCAACCATTGAGGGCTGCGAGAGTGTGGCTGCGAATTCCACACAGAGCCTGCCCTTTTCCCTTCAACCCACCCACCTTAAAGCCCTTTCCTTCCATGGCTGTATTCACGGTCTAAGCAAGTACCTGGCATCCTGAATTTTAGTATCTTCCTAGCCTAGAGGATGCTGCTAAGGTATTTTCAGCTTCCTTTCTGGCACAGGACTCAGCCAGCCAAACAGTTCCCCAAAGTGAGTCATCAAAGTCAGTCATTTGTCATGGTCAGTGTTATTTTTATTAATCATTTAGGGTATTACTATCACCACTGTAGCCACTGAAGCCCACAAAGGGAAAAATGAGTCTCTCCCTAATCTACTTACATCTTCAAAATAAAATCGGACTGCAAAGCTGTCCTTTCTGGGGAACCGGCGGAAATGAGACACACCTCTGATCTCTCATTCACACTCTTAGGTACAGTCCATTTTCTTAGAAAGCTTTACATTTTGAACCAAACATGACTCTTCCATAACTTTTATAATCCAAAAGTACAAAGCTGGAAGAGAAGCTTGCAAAGTGCTAGTTACATTCTGTCTTTTATAGATGACCAAACAGACTCAAAAAAGGTGAAGGCATCTATCCGACTTCTTATAACTCTTTATTACCAGCGGTAGAGCAAAGAAGCCAGGCCCAGGGGGAAATGAAGAGATGGTGTCAAAGGACACAAAGTTTCAGGCAGAACGAACAAGTTCTGGAGACCCAACGTACAGCACGGTGAGTCTAGTTAATGATACTGAATTGTACACTTGAAATTCACTAAAAGGGTAGATCTTAAGTGTTCTCACCTCGAAAAATAAAGAGGAGGAAATGGTAACTATGATGATGACTGATCTGTTAAATAGCTTGATGATGATCATTTCACAATGTATACACAACACAGTCATGTGCCGCGTAACAACATTTGGGTCAACAGCATACCACATACACAACAGTGGTCCTATAAGATAATGGAGCTGAAAAATTCCTATTGCCTAGTGATGTCTTGATAAAAATAGAAAAAGACTTATACAATAAGGATATTTTAAAAACTTCATACAGCTGTGCAATGTGTTTGTGTTTTAAAGTGTCATCATAAAAGAGTCAAAAAGTTCTGAAAAATTAAAGTTTATAAAGTAAAAAGTCTAGTAAGCTAAGGTTAATTTATTATTGAAGAGAATGTTTTATAAATTTAGTGTAGCCTAAGTGTACAGTAAAATCCTAGGCTTCATCTTCACTCACCACTTACTCACTGACTCACCCAGAGCAACTTCCAGCCCTGCAAGTCCCATTCATGGTAAGTGCCCTATACATGGGTGCCAATTTTTATTTTTTAACTATATTTTTATGTACCTTTCCTATGTTTAGATATGTCTAGATACATAAATATTTACCATGGTGTTACAATTGCCTGAAGTATTCAGCACACTAACATGCTGTATAGGTTTGTAGCCTCGGAGCAATAGGCTATGCCCTATACCCTAGGTGTGCAGTCAGCCATGCCATCTAGGTTTGTGTAAGTACACTCTGTGACGTCCGCACAAAATCACATAAGGATGCATTTCTCAGAACATATCTGTCATTAGGCAATGCATGATTGTATCTCAAAACATCAAGTTATACAATTTAATATATGCGATTTTTATTTATCACTTATATCTCAATAAATCTAGTTTTAAAAAAAAAGAATTCAGGCAGACGTGTCTACTATCATTTCTCAAGTTTCATCATTTCAAAAAGTTAATCACAGACTTAACAGGTGACCCCACAACTCCACTCCTAGGTACATACACAAAAGAACCCAAAACAGAGACTCAAAGAGATACCTGTACACCAATATTTATAGCAACATTATTCACAATAGTCAAAGGTGGAAACAACCCAAGTTTCCATCAGCTGATAAATGGATAAACAAAATGTGGTATATACCTACAAAGGAATATCACGAAGCCATGAAAAGGAATGAAGCTGTGATACATGCTACAATGTGGATGAACGCTGAGATATGCTAAGTGAAAGAAGCCAGTCACAAAAGGACAAACACTGTATGATTTCACTCACATGAAATATCCAGAATAAGCAAAATGACAGAGATAAAAAACAGGTTAGAGGTTACCAGTAGTCAGGGTGAGTGGGAATGGTGATTATTGCCTAATGAGTACAGAGTTTCTGTTTGGGGTGATGAAAATTTTGGAAATAAGTAGTGGTGATGGTGGCATGATGTTGTGAATGTATTTAATGCCACTGAATTGTGTACTTAATAACGGTTAAAGTGATAAACTTCATGATATGGATATTTTATCACAATAAAAAAAACAGTTTAAAAAAAAGCAGAGGAAAGGTCAGAGTGATGCTACGTGAGGAGGACCTGACCAGTTGATGCTGGCATTAAAGCTGGAGGAAAGGGAACACAAGCCAAAGAGTGTGGACACCCTCTGGGAACTAAAATAGGTAAAGGAACGATTCTGGTACCGGGAAAATTGCAGGGCCACGTGCAGAAGAATAAAACAGGACCCGTATCTCTCACCACTCACAAAACTTAATTCAAGATGGATAAAAGACTTAAATGTAAGGCATGAAACCATAAAAGAATACTACAATAAAACATTGGAAAAACTCTTCTAGATATCGGCCTAGGCAAGGAGGACCCCAATGGCAATCACGGCAACAACAAAAATAAATGAATGGGACTTGATTACATTAAAACTTCTGCACAGCCAAGGAAATAATCAACAGAGCAAATAGACACCCTACAGAATGGGAGAAAATATTCGCAAGCTATGCACCCAGTAAAAAACTAATAACCAGAATCTACAAAGAATTCAGGCAAATCAGCAAGGGAAAATCAAACAACCCATCAAAACGTAGGCAAAAGACATAAACAGAAGCTTTTTAAAAGATAGACAAATGGCCAATAAACATACAAAAAATGCTCAATGTCACTAATCATCAAGTAAATGCAAATTAAAACCATAATGAGATATCACTTTACTCCTGTAAGAATGGCTGTTATTAAAAAGTCTAAAAACAATAGGTGCTGGCTTGGATGCAGAGAGAAAGGAATACTTATACACTGCTGGTGGGACTGCAAACTAGTACAACCTCTATGGAAAACGGTACGGAGATTCCTCAAAGAACTACAAGTAGACTGACCGTTTGATCCAGCATTCCCACTACTGGGCAAAGGAAAAGAAGTCATTTTATCAAAAAGACACCTGCACTCGAATGTTTATTGTAGCACATGTCACAATTGCAAAGATGTAGAATCAACCCAAGTGCCCATCAATTCATGAGTAGATTAACAAAATGTGTATATGTATACCATGAAATACTAACTACTCGGCCATGAAGAAGGATAACTTATTGCCTTTTACAACAATTTGGATAGAACTGGAGACCATTATCCTAAGTATCTAAAGAATGGAAAAGCAATACCTCATGTACTCACTATTAAACTGAAACTAACCGATGAGCACACATGTGCAGAGAGCGCTGGCGGGAGTGGGTAGGAGGGCATGGGCGATAACCTATTTAACGGATACAATGAACACTCTCTGGGTGATGGGCACTCATAACTATGATTCAAGCATCATAGAAGTGATCCATGTAACCACACATACAAAAAAAAGAAATGACTCTCCCTTAGAGATTCCAGAAATAAATGAAGTCCTGCTAAGAACTTGATTTTAGCCAAGTAAGACCTTGTCAGACTTCTAACCTTACAGAACAACACTGAGTTGTTTTAAACCACTAAGATCATGGCAATTTGTTGCAAAACAATAGAAAAGTAATACTTTTTCTGATGATGTTTTGGCTCCTCTAATACAAGGCTTTCTTCTTTCTGAAATTCAAAATTCTAAAATTTTCATATCTACTTCAAACTGCCAGTCACCACAGGTATCATTTCCATTTTATATGTTATAGATTCAAATTGATACAAGCCAGTACTTAATGTAATTACAGTAGGAAATAGAAAACCTTGGGGGACTAGATGTCCTAAGATTAAATTACTAAAAAAATCTAAAAGTTATACTATCAGCTGACAAAGAAGACATGTCCTGAAATAAAACTCTACACTATCTAAACACACCCAATAACGCTGGCAGGACTTAAAGTTTCACTGCAACACGTGTTTATCAGTTTTGACGGACTCTGTTTCCAGAAACCCACAGTGTCTTCACAGATAAGCCCAGCCAAGACAGGCAGGAAAATCGGACAGTGTTGCAAGGCAGGCCTTCTGACGTATGACAAGTTGATTAATTTTTTTGTTCTTGGTTTTCTCCTTCTTTACCTTGCTACTTAGCCCCTGGCCCTTACCCTAAATGGTTGTGGAAAAGACCATCAAGTCAACTTTTGTACCTATGTGTACAAAATCCTGGTATTAAAGCACTACTTTGCTGGTATTTTTGTGGTCAACACTCATCATCAACAAGTTAATTCACATGTGATGTCTCTAAGAGAACACTTTTCTATTTAATTTTTTTAAACTGATGAACTCCTCAAGATGTCATAGAAACTGAAGAATTCCCCAAACAACTGACATTAAGAACAAAATTTAACAACCCCAAAACCTTTCTGAGGGACCACTAATCACATTCTATTTTTTAGACTTCTCTTTCTGTCCTTACAAGACTGCAAGTCCCTGGAGAGGAGAAGAATTTGTTTGTCCACTTTATAGCCCCAGTCCCCCAGCAACGTGCCTAGCACTCAGGTGGTACTTAGTGTTTGTGCACTGAATTCTGCTCACATAGGCTGTATTTTGATAAACTAAAGGCACACCCCCAAGATCTTTTATCTTCTTTTAGACAAATAAGTGATTAGGACCAGGAGTGTCAAATATAGCCATCATCTATTTACAGATGGTTGTTAAATCTTATACCAGTACTATTAAGATTGTCTATTTCGATCCCGTAAAATTTAAAAATATTTAAAAGGTCAGTAATGTACCTTATCCTCTCATACTCCAGCCTCTGCTCATACCTAACCTGCCTCTCTTACAGCCCCACCCACCTTCTCTACCAAATCTACATCCAAACCCAGGTCCTCGATCATCCATACACCAAGCTTAGAGTCACTTTTGCTTTGTATTATCACTAACAGCACTTGTTTGGGGGACCAATCATGATCCTATTTGTTGTTCTATCATTTCACAGGTGTATGCTTCTTATCCAACGAGAGGCTGGCATACTTTGATATCTTCTAATACAATTCTCAGAAGATGAACAAACAGCACACATTTAATAAACTGTTATAAGTAAAAACTCCCACGATACCAGCAAAACCAATTCTGATGTGTGGGTACATGGAAATTTAGATTTCATACATGCACTGCAAAACAACTATGACATTAAATAATAATTATTAGATTAATAGAAAGGTTCATGTGAAATAAAATCCATGTCATTTGAGTTATTCCTTGTTTTATATTCTCACACTATGGTGGTATATTCTAGGCATAAAATGCTACCCAAGTGTATGGTCTGATCTCACACAAGGAAGCACGGTCACATTTGCACTGCGTGCACCAAGCAAAGCAGTAAGAAAAAGAACACCTTCCAGAAGGGGCACATACCCACACTTACAAAGAATTTCTGGGAGGCAGGCCTCAGGGTGTGCGCTGCTCAATTTTAAGTGTTAGACTTTGGCTGTGTGCAGGAAAAAGGAAGAAAGCACGCACGCAAGAGAAACGAAAATGGGGGTGTGTGGGTGGGGGCCTATCTGACTATATTGATTCCTTGTGCTTCTCACAACACAACAGTAGGCCCAGAGGACATGACCCTGACTGCTGAACTCAGTACACCCACTCAACATCTTCTAGATATAAACACTTTTCTGTTTCCTACAAAGTAGTGTTATCCTTCTCCAAGAGAGCCACAAGTATTTGGAGAAATGCCCACACGCTACATTGGCCATTTAATCTTTGTATTCTTACATTCTGTAACAACTCCACTCTGGTCATTCAAGAGACGAACCACACCTAACTCACACGAACACACCTATCCTACTACAGATTACACCTCAAGTCCTAAGAAGCCCAGGGCTAATGCAACACATTCCTTCTAAGAACCTAATGTTGCTTCCCACCCAAAGAGTTTGCCAGCTTAAAGTGTGCCTCTGATTCAGGTCTGTCTTCTTACAGAGAGAAACTCAACTCCAAGTACAAACGAACAAGTGTTTGATATTAGGCTTTACAGAGAAGCGACAGGATCGAGAGACTTCCAATTTGTGACCTGAAAAAGTACGTAGGACTTACTCTCCGTCCCAAACAAACCTTTAAAACCTGATCCTCCACACACTGTCCTGTCTCAAGGGTCTGCTGGCTTGGTGTTATTGCAGCATTCCATCCTAATCAGCTGATCCACTGACAAATACGTCCATTCATTCTCTCTTTCTGTCTTCTACACATATATTTATAAATGATAAGCACAATATATTCTCTGTTATTGCGGGGTTGGGCAACAGGCACACTGTTTAACAGAGAGGTGCCACGCATACCATGCATGATTTCTAAATGAACAGGATTTATCAAGATATATTAACACAAAAGCCATACACTATCATAACTTCATCTTTCTTAAATAATTCAAAAAACACCAGAATTTTGGAATGTCTTCTGGTCATTGCAACAAATTACAATTACAAGCTTTGGAATAACTTAGACCTGGGTTCAAACTCCGATTACTAGCAGTTCATTTTGGCAAGTAACTAAATTTCTCCAAGTCTCAGTGCTTTTGTTTGAAGACGAGAACAAAAACATCTCCCTGTTAGGATCACCACGAAACACGGAAAGCACCTCTCACAGCAGGAGACACATGAACAGCTGTGTGGTATCCACAAAAGAGTGTGGCTGAAGACAGAGATTATAGTCTTCACTTAGAAACAAAATCAACAAACCAAAAAAACCCAAGTTTATATGCCAGGGCTGAAACTGCTTGCTGTATGTCCACAGGCAAGTCCCTTAACCTTTCTGAACTTTAGTTTCCTCATCGGTAAAACAACCCTATCTAACCCAAGAGGATTTCCGGAGGAGCCTGACAGAAGAGGCTTTATACCACGAGGACTGCTGTGAAAATTAAAAATCAAATGAGTGAACACACATGTAAAGTGTTTCATTGAGCTCAGTGCCTGATGTAAGTGTTTAATGAACTTCAGCTATTGAGTACAGAACACAATACAACCAAATTCCAGAAAGAGAGGAGGAAGTATTGGAGCATCTTGATTTCTTTAACATAATGCCTCTGAGAGCTTCTCACATACACAGGTAAGAATTTCTGGTACTATAAATACAATGGATGTTTAGCTAACAGTTAAATGATTAACTTAATAGAAATGTCTATAATTGTGGTTCCCAAACTGAGTGCCAAGACACCCCAAAGCACTACCGTGAGCTCAAAGGAAATGGAGGCATTGCTTTAGAAGGAAGCAACAAAACGCAAAATCTGTCTGACTCCACACCAACTACTGGCCTGATGTAGTTCACGGTTTCCGCATTGAATCATGCTACATGTCTTTCCACAACATACTACCTTTGCAAAGTTGGCTAGTTAGCAGTTGCTGTGATACAAGTAACAGGATTAAATCAAAATTGAACAGAAAATGAGAGTGATCGTATACAATCTGAATTCAAGGTTTGAGAAGTTGCGCAGCGTCCAACAGGTGCACATATATTTACAATTGTGGTTTCTTAAGGAATAAAAGTATTTTTTCTCACAATTCATATGTAATATTCTTTTAAACAATCACTAAGCTATGAAGACATACTCAGTTGTTCAGACAAAAGTACTTAATAAATGGAATAGTTAAGTTTTTCTTTTAGTGCAGGAAGCACTATAATTGAGACACTAAAGGTGTTGTGAACTGAAAAACTTTAGAAACTTCTGATCTAGATTTTATCCACCCCCTCCCCCATCACACCTGCTATTACTGTTTTCTGGAAGTACAGCTGGCCCTCCGTATCCATGGGGTCCACATCTGTAGATTCTACCACCACAGATAAAAATATTTGGGAAAAAATTGCATCTGTTATGAACATATACAGACTTTTTTCTTCTCACTATTCCTTAAGCAATACAGTATAACAACCATTTACATAGCATTTAAACTATATTACGGATCATAAGTAATCTAGAGATGATTTAAAGTATACAGGAGGGGCCAGGCACGGTGGCTCACACCTATAATCCTAGCACTCTGGGAGGCCAAGATGGGAGGATGGCTTGAGGTCAGGAGTTGGAGACCAGCCTTAGCAAGAGCAAGACTTCCGTATCTACTAAAAATAGAAAGAAATTAGCTGGGCAACTAAAAATAGAAAAAACCAGCCAGGCATGGTGGCACATGCCTATAGTCTCAGCTACTGAGGAGGCTGAGGCAGGAGGATCACCTGAGCTCAGGAGTTTGAGGTTGCTGTGAGCTAGGCTGACGCCACGGCACTCTAGCCCTGACAACAAAATGAGATTCTGTCTCAAAAAAAATAAATAAATAAAGTATACAGGAGGATGTGCATATGTTATATGCAAATACTATGCCATTTTATATAAGAGACTGAGTATCCATGGATTTTGGTATCCATGGGGGTCCTGGAACCAATCTCACCCCCTCCCCAATATCGAGAGACTATTATATTCTAAAATAAAAGGATTTCTACAAAGAATTTTATACTTTCTTCTCAAACTGTATGAGAAATTATTAGCGCAGTTGATGAGACTGACAAATAAAATTTTATCATAAAAATGAGATTTCTTTTGGGGTTCAATGTAAACAGCATGTCACGTAATATGTAGCACCCTAGTTATTAGCTCAATAAACTTCAAGCCAGATAAAATTTTTTCACATGTAACTTGTAAAGAAATCTTTCAGACTAAACATTGTTTCAAAACTGTTTGATAGAGCTTAGTTTCATGATAGAGTATTATTCTGAAATGCCTGTTATCCTGGCATAATTATTAACAATGCCCCCTTTCGATCTCAAAATTACTCAATCTGGATGATTAATTACACAGCCACCCTAATTTATAAGTCAATTACACACTGAAGAAATCAAGGTATGAATGTCTGTCTGTAGTTATGCAAAAATGAAAAGTGTAATACCAAATTTCGGTTTTCAAAAACTCAATTATCAGACACTCAAAGACAAGGCTAGTACCAGACCCCCACTAATATTCTTCTAACCCAGTCCTGTGGCTCTGAGGTCACTGGGAGGTGGACAGCAAATCGGCACTCCCAGCTGCCAAAGCTACTGATGAGCGAGGCTCTGCTCCTTACGGGTTTCACGCATGTTTTACTAAGTTGTTAACAACTTGCAACAATAAGCCAAGGGCACTTAAGAGCCACGACTTAAGCATTATAGGAGATATCCATGTAACAAAAACATGTGTATCCCCCTCAACATTTTGAAATTAAAAAAAAAAAATAAGCCAAGCAATAACGGCTTTACTTATTTTAAGGAAGAAAATACCATAAGGAAAGCAACTCCTGTATTCTCAATTCTCATTTGTTCAAAGGTCTTTCATGTTTCATTTTAAAGTAGCTGCTACTGGATCCTTTCACTGATTCTACCAATTTTTTTCTTGTACACACCCCCAACCTACCCTGAGGTAAATTCTAATTATCTTCCTTCGTACAAAACAATACTACTTATTCACTAACACTGTATTTTTTCTTCAAAAGAAACGCAGTAGCTGGCTAGCTTTCACACTGACTCTCCGCTCTTCTTTTTCTCTAAATGATGAAAGTTGCAAAGACTTTTTTTTTTGCTCACAAAACCTCTCATGCTCCAGAGTAAAAAATAAATAAATAAATAAATAAATAAATAAATAAAGATTTTCTGACTTAGTCAAATACAGGTTCTCAAAGAATAAGTACATTTATGTTCGATTTTCCATAATAACCACAGGACAGAAATACTACAAATAACTCCAGGTAAATAGAAGGAAATATGCAATATCACTCTGACTCCATTTCTGAAGAATTGCGCTTTAAATGTGACATTATTTCAAGACAAAATTGATTTGCTGGTTTCACCCTTGCTTTTTCCTCACACTTCACTACTTTCTACAGTTAAGGCCTAAGATGAAGGTAAACGAGAGCAGATTTCTCTACATGTCTTCAGAGTATTAACAGGCAGGCGTGCACACTCCTAGGCCCCAGCCCGGTGGTACTGACTCGGGGATTCTGAGATCCACGCCCAGGAAATCACATCTCTTACGAGTCTCTGGGGCAAGATCCTTACGGACATCATGTGTGAGATCTACTGATAAAAAAAAAAAAAGTGCCTCAGTGCAGAAGAGAAAGAGAAGCTTACATTCACTGAACAATCCATTTACTTATTTCTTACAATTTTGAGCACAAATGTATTACACACACACACACACACACACACACACAAAATGAGAGACAGATACGGGGGAGACTGTCTAGGCAGAGTCAGTGTACAAATCGGAAATGGCCCAGTGTTCTTCATCGTGGGGTGTACAAACCATTCACTCAGCAGGAGCGACAGTGAGAACTCAGCTGCAAGGGGACATCCTAGCTTGTTTTAATAATTAATACTTTCCCTAAATTTGTTTGATCTTACTAAAGAGCTCCCATCGGCTTGCTGTTTTCTGAAGTTCTCTCTTTACCCAGCTTAGATCTGTCCTCCAGGTAAATAACATTCTTGACAATGGACTACAGCTTCTTGCTCCACCAGCTACCTTTTCGACATAGGCGACTGACAAACCCCCAAACCTAGACAAACCAACTAAAGACTTTTTGCTTGATCAAACTTTAGTCAGGCTCCGGTACATTCGCCTACATCCATGTATGTACTTCCTTATGTTAATAAAATCTGGTTTAAGCAAGAACCCTGCTAAGTCAGTTTAGTCAGAAGCCCCAGTTTCTGTATCTGATGACACTCCACAGCTAACTGGGCTCCTCATCCTCCACCATCCCCCAGGTGGTGTGTCTGGTCACCCTGTCCTATGATCAGCAAGAACTCTGCTAAGGCAGTTTAGCCAGAATCCCCTTTTTCCTGATGTTTCCTCTTAACAGCTTTCCATCCACTGACCCCACCCACCTCCTTGGCTATAGTTCCTGACTGCCCATGCTGTGTTGGGAGTTGAACCCAGCCTCACTCCCCTACTGCAAAATCCCAATGCAGTGGTCCCCACACCTACTAAGACAGTCCTGAATAAAGGCTGCCTTCCATCTGGAACAAGTACCACGAATAATTTCTATTTAATACCATCTCTGTGTGTCCTGATATGTAAGCACCTGAGCACTGCAGAGAGTGCCCCATAGCCGGCAGATCAGTCCATTACGGAGCAACAATTACCGCTTGCAAATGTTCCTCAACACTGCCCAGAAAACATCTACCTTTTTCTGATCAACCTGTCACAATCTCCTCAAACCTCCAACCTCCATCTCCTCTCCTTACCTGTGCTCTCAATATAGCCTCACCCCGTCCCTCAGAAAGAAAATAAACTCCCTCAAACCAGAACTCTCCACGTCCTGCCGCTACTAAACTTACAAACGTACCACACTTCTGTACCCTCCTCTCCTGCTCTCCTCACAATACAAAATAAAGGAGGTGTCTCTTCCTGTCTTTGGAGACATGCCTCTTGTATTCTTCTACTCGTAAGGCCACTGTGAAAAACACATGTTCTGATCCCTGCATTGCAAAGCACAGTGTCTGGAACATTAAAAAGTATTCAGTGAGTAACAGCTGTTTTCACTGTTAAGGTTTCCAATAGAATTGTGGCTAGCGGGCAATCCAAGGATGAAACCATCAATCTTGTATTTGATTATCAGATAAGCCTATCTTCAAACAAAATTCTCACTGTTTCCACCTCCCCTCAAATCCACATTTATCTTCACAAGAAAAACCAACCCCAAAGGCTAGTATGAAGAACAAAAAAGGCACCAACATTTTCTCACCTTTGCTGACTTTAGAACTACTCGGACCTATTGTTAAATGATGGGGCACCAACAGTGAAAACTAGGTCCCTCTCCATACTTGCTACGATACCGTCAGTTACCAGTTTCTCTTGCAGGAAACTATAACTTACAGAATTTAAATGGACTAGAACATTTGGATCACATTCAAAGTGTACAGCGTACCTTGCTGCCAATATCTAAATCACAGGGGGTACACATAAGACTCCATTAGAGAAACCTTACAGTACGCACATTCACAAGCCTCATAGTCATCTTCCTTCTAGAGGGAGTCTTGGCAATTAATTTCTCAAAAAAAAAAAAAAAAGCTAGACAAATTTATACAGAGTGAAACAAGACTGTACTACTTGTTTAAGCCAGGAACACAAGCAGGCTCTTTGCTCCTTTCTGTGTAAATATTCTTAAGACCCTCTCGCTCAAAACCCTGGACAGCTTGGGGAATTTTGATTCCAGGCATCCGGGTAAGCTGGCTGGTTCAGGTTGGAACCTCTGTACTGGCTGCTCATTCAAGATAAATTTTAAAAAATGAATAGTCTTGGTTCCCCCTTCCATCAACCCATCTGGAGCTCTTGATATCAGCTCAAAAATTTATCCTTTGAAGTTACATGTCTTTTAGAAAAGTCAGAGATATATTTTCTGAGTCACCTTTTAGGAAAGTCATCCTTTAAGTTTCATTGAATGTAGGTAAAAGCTAACCCCAACCCCAAGTCATTTTATAAAAGCAATTACATTATTATATCAACAATATAGTAAGGACAAAAATCTCAGAAAAAGATAATTACTAACTTAAATAAATTTAGCCTTATGAAAAGCATATTATGTCAAGAACCTCTATTTGAGGATTACTGCTCTATAAGGTTTAAATACCGGGCACCAAGGGCAGAAAGAGTTGTTTTTACTGTCTATAAAACTTTTAAAACTGCCAAATATCATGAAAAATGTGGAAGATTTCATGAAAGAACCGCAATTTTCACCTTCTCAGGAAAATTTGAAAGGCCTCGCAACACTGGCCTGCCCTGCCAGCGTGGGCTAAGGCGGAGTGGCGCCTCCCTCAGACAGGATCCCTGCTCTCTGGCTCACCAAGGGCCACTCTCCCTCCCATTTGTCTCAAATCCAGGCAGACTTTACTAATTTAAGGGATCTAACTTACTCCTGTAGACATCTGTGTTTTGATCCCTGTTTTAAGGCATTGTTCGGATCCCGGGTATGGTAGAGAATAGGGGATATATTATTTGCAGCAGTTAGCAGATGTTGATTCTTCAGTTGAACAAATCTCAGGTGGTTTCTGAGAAAAGGTTTTGGGAGAGTAGTTTAATTAACCAGGTGCTGGGGAGCTAGCAGAGAGGACGAGGGGAAGAAAACAACAATACATTCTACCCACCAAGAAATTTTGCCTGATATCAGCGCTGTTTTTCTTTTTCATGAAAGTTATGTTGTGGAATGAGAATTGGACTGATTTCTTTTTATTTTATTTATTTATTTTGAGACAGAGTTTCGCTCTGTCACCCAGGCTAAAATGCAGTGCTGTCACTGTAAGTCACTGCAAAACCTCAAATTCCTGGGCTCAGGAGATCCTTCTGCCTCAGTCTCCTGGGTAGCTAGGACTACAGCCACACACCACCATGCCTGGCTAATTTTTCTATTTTTTGTAGAGATGGGGGTCTTGCTCTTGCTAAGGCTGGTCTCCAACTCCTGATCTCAAGTGAGCCTCCCATCTTGGCCTCCCAGAGTGCTAGGATTACAGGCGTGACCGGGCCAGACTGATTTCTTAATCTAAGTGTATTTGAGAGGACAATTTAGTTCTCACTCTCCTGCTCTCTTGGTGGGCCACAAATATCCTATGATTCTATTCGTCATTTGTCAACTTTCTTCTGGGTGTTGCCTATAACAACATGTTCTCTGAGTGATTCCCCCACCCAAGTTGCTCTGAAGTCAGCACTGCCTAATTCACTGTTCTGCTTTCATTAACATCGGGTGAGATCTAATAAAGTAAACCCAACACTGCCTCAGAGCTCAACATTCTATCTCCTGGCTGTGCAAAAGAGAAAGCAGACAGACTTCCTCCAGGCTGGGGGAACATGAGAGCGAAACACAGATGGATGCTTCGGTGCCTCCAGAGCTGGGTTTTAGCCAACACAGCACAACTTAATTCTCCAGAAACCAATATTGGGAAAACCGAAAGCATCAGATCACCAAAATGACAAAAACAAGAACTCAATACACTGCTAGCTAATATATGCACAGATTACTGTATTTATATGGATCATACTTACTCCAGGCTTGTGTGGCAGAACAGAATCTTGTTAGAATAGCAAGCCTGGAAGGCTCATGGCTGAGTCTGCCAGCCACCTGCCAGCAGAGATCTATTTACACACACGCTTTCTCACTCAGATTGGAAGCAATTCAGTTTTAAAAGACACACACCTTTAAAAAAGCCTGTATTGGCCCTTGGGTGACCTATAACAAAGTCAGGAAATCCTTTCACAAATCAGGCCCTTTTCTCATTTCTCTCCATTGTAGTCATTAATTTAGATTTTGGTGCATTTGGTTAACTGGTAACTAATAGTCATGAATATGAGACGTTCTAGAGCTGTGCTATATAAAGTCCTCAACATCAGGAACCCCAACAACCCAACACTCAGCTGTCCCCCAAAAGCCACAAGCCAAAGGCCTACAGAGAGAGGGAGGCCAGACTCGGGCCGTAACTCTCAGGATGCTGCGCCACCATCAGGACAATCATGTCCACTGTAAACTCTAACTGATTCATTCATTCACGCCTTTCCTTTTTCTGGAGCCTCAACAGCTTTTCAGCTATGAAGCCCAAAAAGTTTGAAAGGAGATTCTGAATATTGACCCTCTAAAATCTGCATTCTCATCGATACTTTTCCAGGGGGCCAACTTTCACTCCCCAATCAGGCTTAAAAGGAAACAGTTTACCAAGCTTCTGCTGAAGAAAAGCTCTTTATTAACACTCAGATCTTCTATTTTAAAATGCCATTGGCTTCTCCCATCCTCTTCAGGTTACAAACAACCAAGTACCCTCTGCCCTTCATGCTTATTGGCTTACAGAAAGACATACGCATCATATAGGCCCTTTATGTTTACAAAGATGCCAAATCCCTTCACTAAGTTGAAGGACTAATTCCTTCTCTTTCTGAACTATGGACCATTTGCCATGTTCTATATAATGCATATAAATGGTAAAGTCTTTGAACATTCAGGTAATCGATTTTCTTTGATGACCTCCAAAACTCATTATCTCAAAGTTTTGATAGAAGGGGCTGGGAAAGAAACACTCCTAGGCCAGGCATGGTGGCTCATGCCTGTAATCCTAGCACTTTGGGAGGCTAAGGCAAAGGACTGCTTGAGTACAGGAGTTTGAGACCAGCCTGAGCAAGAGCGAGACTCCATCTCTACAAAAAATGGAAAAATTAGCCAGGCATGTTAGTCCTGGCTACTCAGGAGGCTGAGGCAGGAGGATCGCTTGATCGCAGAAGTTCAAAGTTGCAGTGAGCTACAATGGCGCCACTGCACTCTAGCTTAGGCTACAAGTGAGACTCCGTCTCAAAAAAAAAAAAGAAAACAAATAAACACCACTCCGGTTATAAGAAAACAATAATGGGTTGGGAGGGGTGGCTCACACCTGTAATCCTAGCACCCTGGAAGGCCAAGGTAAGAGGATTGCTTGAGCTCAGGAGTAGCCCAAGGAAGAGTTGAGATCCCATCTCTACCAAAAAGAAAAAAAAAAAAAATTAGCCAGGTGTTATGGTGCATGCCTGTAATGCAAGCTACTCAGGAGGCTGAGACAGAAGGATAGCTTAGCGCCCAGGAGTTTGAAGTTGCAGTGAGCTACAATGACTCCACTGCACTCTACTACCCAGGGCAACAGAGTGAGACTCTGACTCAACCAAAAAAAAAAAAAACAAAGAAACTGAGCACCCGTCCTCACAATCCCAAACCCCTTCCAAAAAAAAAAAAAGAAAGCAACCATGTATTTCCCAAAGGCTATGTAGAGCAATAAGAAAAACCATATAACCCATAGAAATCATACCCTAGGTAAAATCTGAAGACAAAGAATGAAATGCAGACCTGAAAGACTGAAATAATAATGTTATATTTTGTGACAACATAGAAATAATACAACTAAAACATTGGAAGAAGAGAGTAAAACAGGAAAGCAGAGTAAACTCACAGATTAATGTATAAGAAATAGATAAGAGTTAAAGAATATCATTAAAAACTGACTACTCCAATAATATAAGGTTAAATAAGAAATCGGTGAGGGCATTTTTTAAAAAAAGGTAAAATAAAAAGGTAACCACTATAACAGAAATTCAAATCTTCCAACTACCAAAAATAAGTTTTTAATAAGTTAAAGAACAAAGACTATACATCTTATCGAGATGAAGCATAGCAAATATAACAATGCTTTTTCCATAACAATTTATCATAACGTATGAAGTGCAAAAGAATGCTATAAAGTCAGAGTTCTGAGATAGCCTCCAAGATTCCTGCTAACCAGTGTACATGTCCTATAAAATCATCTCCTCCTCTTAAGCGTAGGCAGGTCATGAATATGACAGGATTTCACTCCAGTAACTAGGCTTCGTTACATGGCAACGGTGAAGGGAGATTAACATAAGTGGGTCTGACCTAAACAAGTAAACCCTACAGACCAAGTCCAGAGTCAGAGAAAATGATAGTCAAAAACATTCAAAGCAGCAGAGACATCCTGCGTTGGTCTTGAAGAGGCAGACTGTGGAGAGGGCATGTGGCAAGGAACCCAGGGAAACTTCCAGGAGATGAGGGCTTCAGTGCTATCATTGCAAGGAACTGAATTCTGCCTACAACCTTAGCTTGCAAGAGGACCCTCAAGCATCAGATGACATTGTAGCTCTGGCCAATACCTGGATTTCAGCCTGGTGATTGAGACTCTAAGCAGAGAACCCAGCTAATCCACACCCAAACTCCTGACCCAAGAAACTAAACTCCTGACCCAAGAAACTATAAGATATAAATTTGTGTTGCTTTAAGTCACTAAGTTTGCAGTAATTTTTGTGCAGCAATAGAAAACTAATACCACCTTTCAAGTAAGAAAAATAGAAATGAGAAAACATATATATAGTACGTCCCTGCTGATGTGTGCAAAAAAGATATACAGGAAGGATAAACCAAAAAGTTATGAGATTATTCACCTACAGAGAGAGGGTAGGAATGGGGTGGACAGAATGGGAGACTGGGAATGAGGAAGAAATGATGCCTTCCAAATATATTTTTCATGTATTTACAATTTTTAGAACTATGGCAATATTTCACATTGCCTAAAAATAAATAATTAAAACCAACCAGGCTGTGACAGGAATTAAGACAGTAATAAACGAACATAAGTATTACAAATGAATAACAAAAGCACACTGAAGAAAAACCTAAATAAGTTCAAAAACAGTACTCTGACCAGATATCCTAATGCTAGAGACAAAAGAATTGTGCACATATGCTGTATTCTAGGTAGTAAATTTATTTCTCACTGGAGTATGTTTAGCATTCTGAAACCACTTTATGTGTAGCTTAGAATTACACAAATAAATAAGTATATTATGGACAGTAAGAGCCAGGTATATCACTTTCAGAGAAAAAGTTACAAATAAGGGGGAAAGCTAGAATAAACTCTTGTGATTTTTAATATATAGATATAAATGTGTACATATGTGTGTGTGTATACATATGTATTTCCCAGCTCTTCTGCTGAGAAAGGCTAGAAGTAACAACATCCCAGTGGCAATGAGCACATCTAGCACCAAATTTTGGTTTCTATATACCTTTCTCCAATAAAAAGAACTAGGGCTTCATAGAGAAATGGCTGATTCCAGGATTGGAGCAGGAAGAATTCAAGATAAGTCTGAAATGTCCTATGCTGCCAAAAAGTAAGAAATTACTCCAAAAAATGGGAACATGTCAAAAGAGCAGATGAGCCAAACTTAAGGAGCTCCCTGTGGCCAAATATGGAACAATTTAAGCAACATAGTAGATTATAACCCATAGAATAACCATGGGTCCATACTGACATAAATTATTGAATAAATAATGAGGAGAAAAGGGGCACCTCTTCCCTATAGTAGAATTCCAACTAGTAAATGAAAAGGATGATGGAAATAGAAAAATCACTATTTGGCCAAAGCACAGCAATAATTCATTTAGGCAGGAAATCAACAGATGCTAAAATTAACAAACAAAAGTATGATGAGAAGCAGGATATTCACAGAGTTGAGAATTACCTCCCCACGAGATATTTATTAATTAGAAAGGGAAAAGTTACAGCTTTACCGTAGAGAAAGCTGACAGGCACCACCTTAACCAAGTGATCAAGTCAGCAAAGTAACGAGACACGCAGACACCATACGCATGCTGAGATAATGCACTCATATGTACACAATATCACTTCTGGAGTGTTCTTGCCATAAATGCACAGCCTGAATCAAATCCACACAAACCCAAATTGAGGAAATAGCTGGTCAGTAATCTCCTAAATAATGAAAGTCAGGAAAAACAAATACAGACAGAGGAACTATCGCAGCTTGGAAGAAACCAAGGAGACATGACAACTAAATGCAATGTGGGAACCAGAACTGGATCTTGGACCAGGAAAAGAGCATTGCTGGGACAATTGTCCCAACAGTGATAGCACTGTATCACTGTTAATTTCCTAGTTTTGATCACTGCACTACACTTACGTAAGACATCAACATTTGGGAAAGGTGGGTAAAGGTTATACAGAAACTCCTTAAACTAGTTTGCAACTTTTTTTTTAAGTCCGAAATTATTTTTTTATTTCAATAGATTTAAAGGTTACAAGTGTTTTTTCTTACATGAATCAACTGTATAATGCTGAAGTCAGAGCTTTTAGTGTACCCATCACCAGAATAGTGTACATTGTGTCCAGTATGTAGATTCCCCCTCCCACAGCCCACCCACTCTTGAAATCTTTTAAAATTAATCTTGCCACCTACAAGAAATGGGCTGATAGAAGATACACACAGAGGATTTGGCCACATCTTTAAGCCACAAGCTTGATGCTGGGGTAAACACGGGGAACTATTATTGCCAACTTAATGGTGAAATGGTAGAGTAAGAAAGAGGCTAAGAAATACTAGCACGGCTTCAGAACAGCGATCCACATCAATCTCTAGTTTATAACACTGTGCAAGGCATTTTAGTCAATTGGCATTTTGTATATGCCTCATGTGGGTAGGCAGGCATTTGTGCATACGTGTATCTTGTTACCTTAACTTCAAGGTAAAGGCTTTAGGGCATGACCATGTTATCTGCTTTTACATTTCCTATGCTTGGTAATGTGATCTACACAGAATAGGGACACAATATAGCTTACTGATGATATGTGCCTATTACTTCAAAGGAATTACCTGAAATAACAGTGGAACTCAAAGAGTTCTTGTAACTCCTGAATGATTCTCCTGTTGCCTCTTAGTATTATTTTCAGTAAAAGTTTTTTTCCTAAAAGACCTTTGGACCCCTCTTTACATTTGCAGGCTTTATAAAGTATAGAATAACAGGAGTAGCAAGCAGGCAGCACAGATAAACAGTGTGTTCCAACGCAGAATTTCCAGTGTCACATGAGTATTCCTGAGCAAATTTCTTCTTTCTGTTAATTTAACTGAGCTAAAACAAAAGAGTTGGCTTTGTAGAGGTGACTACGAAGTTCCAACTGTGTTAGTGGTTCCATTCTCTTCCATGTGGACTCTACTTGCACAATGGTGTCTGGCACATAATAGGTGCTCAATGAGTACGTATAAAATGAATAAAATCTGCATGGTCTTGATGTTCTTTTCAGAGCCAAGAGTCTAAAAGCACACAAGGTTACTCTTCTAACAGGCTGATAACCTAGGGCTTTCTTTGGTAATAGCCAAGGGACATGAGAAAGGGCCACTACATAAGACTTTTCATTTTGAGTCATGTTTCAAGAGTAACCTAAAATTATGCAATCGTATGAATAAAAACCAAATCACCACAATGATTTTGACATCTTTCAAATAATTGTTAATTAAACCAAAAAGATAACTCTCAGGTCAAATTAATACCCTTTCTCTCTGGAAGGAGAGAAACTAATAGCAATTTAAGAAATTTTGATTTGATATCTGGGCTTCTTAGACCAAACTTAAACACTATGGAAACATGAAAAACACAATTTCTTGTCAGCTCTGAAAACACTGCAGACTTCTTATCATGGCGGCAGTTTCCCTACAAATTCTGCTCCCATCTCACTTCATGTGGTTCATACAATCCTTTCACAATCAGGCTGCTTTTGAATTTGATTGCTTTTAGTCATCATTGTTCCTAGTTACTAAAAAGATACTCATTATTTTGGGTCAGACCCTGAGGGTGAAATATTAAGTACAATAACAGAGATTAAAGGTCTTCCATAATTTTGGTCCGACAAAACACTCGCCATACAAAAAGTAAAGCTCACTGCTTCCTGAAGAAGGTCTCCTTCCTTTTGCCTCACACATGGGCGACCTTCATTGATCAATCCATTGGGAGAGGCACTGCCTCAGTCTGCCTCATCCCGTGCGACACACATTCTAGGGATGGCTGCTCAAAGGGTTCCACCTGGAAATGCTGCTGGCTTTATTTTCTGACAAACGATGTACATATTTTCTGTTGTTTTTAATCAAGTTCGTGTACTCACTAAGCAAATAAGATACATAAACCAAATGGCTTGGTAATATCTGAAATGACTTTTTATGGTTTTATAAGAAAAATTGCAGGATCCTAAACACTGGCTTATCCTACAAGCCCAAATGAAAGGTGACCGAGGCCACTCATTTTATCGACACCTTGATTTGTTCCTTTCCACAGCACTACGTTCTTCCAGAAGGTGAGGACAAGTGAGTTTTAAGAGACTGTTGATATCTTTCCTTTTAGAAAGTAGATCATTTTCAGAATTCTGAAGTTTATTTTGTAAAGAGGGAAAAGATATTAAATTGGAAGTCTATGAAATGCTAAATCTAAAATAAGGACAAGTTCGGTGAGAAAACAGTTTGAACTCTCCACTGAAGCTTCTCCTCCTCAAGAACATTTTCCATAATTGCACAACGATCTCCTGCTTCTTTAAATTCCTATAGTTCCTACAGGCAGCACCTTACCATCTAGAGCTTACTCTTACAGTGCCAATCCTAAATATTCATTGCTTCCTGATGTCCATCTTGGGATCTAACTAGATGGCACATTCTTTAAGGCTGGGAAATAGGTATCTACTCTTTCTACCCATCCTTATGGCTGGCATCGTATGGGCAGTAGTAAGTACAGAATTCTCATTGACTGTTTCCACGGAAAATTGTTAGAAAGCAATGAAATAATCATACACGACAAGGTAATATGGAAGAAAAAATAGAACTACTAATAATCAGCTATTTCCTTTTTATCATCAACGCATAAGACTGCTCCTTGCTTAAAACAAATTTCGGTTCAGAAGTTCAATAAAGCAAAGTAAAAGAACAATATCTGTCCTGCTTAGGTCCTGGGAAAGATTTAGTGTCAGAAAAAACAAGCAGTGGTTAAGCAAAAAAATATGCTGGGATACCAGATCTTTTAAAATATTAGTTTCTTGTTTGAATCAAAGCTAATTATTTCAACATAAATTTGGAAAATGATGAAAGATAAGGAAAAGGGTTCTCCGGCTTCCACCTTGAGCTTGAGCACCCTACTTACAAAGCACTAGAGTAAAATGCAAGAAAATAATTAGTAATTTCACAGCATTCAACCTAAAATCTTTCCCCAGCTGATAAAAGCCAAAACTGTACTGACAACATAGTATATCTATTATTGAGAACTGCCATGACAAAGATAAAAATATTGAACCAATTTCCTTGCCGAAAAGTACTACTGACATATTTCTGATACTACGCTATTCTAGAAAATGATCTTACAAAAATCTTCCCTGAAATGAAGTTCTTGTTTTTATAGGCCGTCCATGAGCTTTGATTTAATCTATTCCAGTCACTTTTGAAGGCATAGATTATTCTAACAAGAAATTACATGAAGCAAGGAAAATGTTCCGGGGGAAGGGAGGAGGGGGATGGAAGGAAGAGATGTCATTATACTATGACCGTGAGTGTAACAGACGGGACCATACCTAAAACAGGATTTACCGAACTCCTGTGACCCACAAACTCCTTTAACAGGAACAATGTTAAGTCCATGTTACTAATTTATTTTTTACAAAAGCATTTTTTTTCCCCAGTACGTAAGTGATTAAGTAAAAATACATACTTTAGCTTAGCAACATTCTATTAAACTAATAGTTCATTTTTAAAACCATCTTTAATAGTCATTATAAAGATAAATTAAAATATATCATACAATGTTCAAGTAACTTCAAGGAAAGGGGATAAATAAAATTTTGGGGTGGGCCGCTGGGATTTAAGGGGCTGAAATTTCTTGTGGCCAGTTTAGCTTATTCTGATGAGCCACCAAGAGGGTAAGAGCTTCCAGCCAACCACTCACACCCACTGTCCCTTCACAAAGCTGAATCAGGAGAGAAAACAGCAGCATCCCGGCAGGCCGGCAGCCGCTCAGCTGTGTTCGGCTGTGTTTTTCAGGCCGAGGCAGCAACCCCAGGGCCCCCACTCACCCCGCCAGACCCCTGCCCGGCCCCTTGACCCTGAATAACCGTGCGGCAAGGCCTCTCCCCAGCTAGTCTCCAGTTTATACTTGAGTAGAAAAGGGAGATCATAAATCCAGCAAACTTCCTCCTTAAATCAGGACAGTTTCTTTGCCAGATGTTCATTTTTACTGGCTTTTTTTCACCTAACAATGGGAGTGGGGGAATGAGAACACATTCACTATACCAGCAATTTTCAAACGGCAACACCCAGAGAGAGCAGGAAGAAAGCTCACCCCGACACCTTGGCTGTGTCCCCACAAACAGCGTTATTTGAGACAACTGGCAAGCAAGATGGAAGGGATAAAAATAATGTAATGTGCTGATGATTTTTTTTCCCATATTTTGACACAGCCAGATATTACTTGGCCAGCTTCACAACACATTTGCCTTTCCATCCGCACCCATCTGTAATTTTTTCTTTTATCAATCAGACGTTCTGTTCACACATGGGTCCGTAAACAACTTGCTTGGAGCCTGATAATCCTCCTTTTGGCTATTTTTTTTTTTTAACTCCATAAACTATTTCCTGAAAATAGAGTTTTAGCCAATGTGTAAGGTGAGGCTGAACGTGACTTCCAAGTTTGGGCTGCTGCATGGAAGCAACGGTTTTTTTAAGTTTATCCAACACACACACACACACACACACACACACATACACACATGCACGCTTTGGGCAGCAAAAGCTGAAGAGAAGCATCTGCAGCCTGTGCATGCGACAGAGCTGTTAAATTCTTGGCTCACACGCAACAGACAAGAAGTCAGCTCAGAGGCCAAAGACTTCCAGGAAAGTTTATGTCCGGGTAGATCACGAACTGCAGCAGCCAGCTCAAGTCCTCACAGGACTGCCCGAGCATGGTGCTGTACGTTTTTGGTTTTCAGAGACAAAAATGAACATAATATCCCTGCATTTCCTTTTCCCTTATCTCCCTAGGACCTTATCGCCTCCCTGTCCAACTTCCCATGGTAAACTCATGCCCTGCTGCTGGCTTCATGCTTCCACCGCACCCAGTTCCCTCCCCTTCCCTTTCTTGCAAGTTTATTCATCACCTCTACCATGGCAAAATTAACATTGTTAAGACTTTTTTTAGTACAATTTTTAAATCTCCCCCAGTATTAGGCAAAGCTAGCGATCTAGCATCTGTTTTTCTAAATTACAGGGAACGGAAAAGGTCTGTTATACTTTTTCTTTGCCAATGTGTAAGTAGCCACCACATGATGCTAATTAAAAATCCATTCTATTCTCTGTGGTTTGTATCACTAAAATATAGGTAGTATCTTTTACATCCCTTAGTGGCAACACTCTCAGTTCAGTTAATATGCCTAAGAAACTCTCAATATATTTTGGCTGACAAATTTTTTTTATTAAAATTCTCAGTCAAGTAAACTTTTTGACATGGAATCTTTGGCAAGTCATCTTCATGATACCGTCTAAGATCAAAATGCAAACCACACATTTTTGTTAAACTTGTTTCAGTTTAAAATGTTCACTAGAGTCAAGGAAATAACATCAATGTATGAGGTAGGAAGTTTACATTCCACTTCCCACATCCACTCCTCTAAAGGAAAATACTGTTAACCGTAGTCCACAGCCTTTGCGAGCACTGTGCTGGACAGACAGAAAGCACAGAGGACCCTCAGCCATCCTGCTGGCTCTAGGCCGGCTGTTCTGCTTACCTTGGTCTTTCTTTCATGCCATTCATTTTCCTCAAACACCTGAGTACATTTGCTGCACTGATCCCATCTCTTGCTGGGACAGGTAGCTGGTAAGGGTCTCCTCCACTGCAGTGTGTTTCTATACCCAGCCCCTCCCTAAAAAGAGAGGGCTGGAACGCAGACTCTCGTGTGTAGAGAGCATGAAGAGAAAGACAGACAAGCTGGGGCCCCAGAACTGCCAAATAAAGAAGGCCTGACCCAGGTGGAATATCTCCTTCCTTTTCCGGGTGCTGCCTTCACCTTTCCATCTGTTCTGACAGCCAGGAATCATTTTGTTGTTGTTGTGTCCTTCCCTTGAACCTCTCAATGTTTCCCCACTACAGAGAAAACCTCTGCTGTTCCTCCCTGCAAAAGCTCCTTTTTTGTTGAGCACCTCTCATGGTTTTAGCCTGTGAGCAAGCAGCAACTCTTCCTACTGGGGTGGAGGGAGAGCACCCCAGACTCTACCATCCCCACGCATGACCCACCCACGCCCCGCCTGGTGGCCTCTGAACTCAGACGCTGTATGAAGCTCTACCCTAGAAGCCACTTCACACTTTTTTGGTGGCTTCATCTTCTCTTTATGTGAAAGGATATCATGAAAGTGTTCCTCTGACCCCAGCTACCATCTGTTTTCCAGGAATTTCTCAGTATTTCATACCCACTAAAGAGAACTTTCCTATTTTCTATGGATTTATTCCTTTTCTGTCACTTCAGTGGGAAGAAAGAGAGATAAACCTACATAAATATATGCATTTATATATATCTGCCCTATATGTAGCGCTAAAATATACATACTCCCTCATTTCATGTCCCAACTGACACCAAAACAATTTACCAGGATCTTGCCGATTGTTGCAAGCCAATCTAATTTAACTCATAGGCATTAATGTGGCTATTAGTTTTAGAGGCAAATTAAGTACTGTGATTAAATATATACAGATATGCATTAACATATGTGAGTTTATGTATGTGTATACATGTATATATACAGATATAAATATGCAATCCAGATCCAAAGTGGATACACAATGAGTAAATTCTTTGTTATCTCAGTATTATTGGTTTTTCTTAAGTGACCATGTCTTGGAAAAATAGCACTTTTGATTGAACGAGTCTTGCTGGTGTGACCAACGCTTCAATAGCAATAAAACGCCAAGGCTTAAGCAGCTAAAAAGCTTATCTGCTGACTTGCTAGTTCTAAGGTTTTCACCAATAGCCTGACCTCTCCCTTGCCCTCAATTGTCAAAAAATAAGATGACACTTGCTACTACTTACCACAGGCAAGCTCTTTATAAAGACCTCACAGAGGTAGACTGCTTCATCTTTAAAGTGCGAAATTTACTTTAGCACCTATAAATCACAAACACCAACAAGATCCAGCATAGGGTCCATCCATTTTATAGTACTAAAATGAAACACTTGCAGATATGTAGAAAATGTTCTAAAAGAAATAATTCATCTAAAAGTATTTTATTGTATTTCAAACACACACGAGTATAGAGACTATAATGCATTCCCCATGAAGTCAGACCCACTTCTTGTCAAACCTTAATCTTTGCCACATTTTGTTCAGGTTTTTTCATGTATGTCCTAAAGATTTTTTTTTTTTTTTGATAGCCATAGTATAGCTAGATCAAGAACTAAGGGGCGAAACCCTTGGAAATTGGTTCCATCTGTATTGAAGCCAAAAAATCTAGAATATAAACTATTACTCTTAGCTTACTTTCTAGTATTTTTAGCTCTCACTGTTATTTATAGGTGATAGTGCAAACTCTACCTTTACTTGGAGACACTAAACTTTCAATGACATATTTGAAAGTATTAGAAATTAACTTTTACATGAAATTAAAGCAATCCTTTCACCTAAGTTCAGGAAAAAATTCTGTGTTTTTGGATATCCATAATTTATGATTAATGAAAATGACAGTATTTTAACTGTTGGAGTTAGATTGCTTTAAGCACTGAATGCAAAAGAAAAAAGTTGGAAAGCTTACAAAAATTTTGAACATGAATTTCAAACAAGGAAATAAGAACTGTTATGACCACAAAGTCTCTTAGGGACAAGTTTCCATTGCTTTGGAAAATAAGATTTATGCAAAGGTTATCAGAGGTTGATACATTTATGCTGTGACATCAATACTGATATTAAAACTGCCTGACATGGTATATAAACAGCACAGGGTAGGTACCCAATAAATATTTGTGGGATGGCATTTATTGTCTGGAGTATGCAGAAGAGCCAACCCTATAGCCTATTAAAATAAATATAACTTGACTTTAATTAACACACATTGAAGAAAAATCTGTATCTTAAGCAGTATATTAATGCTTCATTTCTGTTACATTTTGCTAGAATATTTGTAAATGTTCAAATAGCAGCACAATGTAAATAACTAAACTTACTAATGCTGAGCATGGTGAGATAGCTTTTTTAATCTGAATTTCAGACACAAGAAAACAAAACTACACAAAAAGGGATTTAGTTTTTCCCCACCAAAAAATAGCAATCTAGAGAATCCAGCAGCCAAGCCTGAGACTGTTATACCCCTGTAGAAAGTAAGACCTGAACAAGACGATTCATTAGTCATAAGGCTATTTCAAAGTACCGTCACAGACTAACTCAAAGAAACATTAACTTACTTTGAAAACCCAAACATCTGAATTCTGAAAGCAAAAGAAAGGTAGTAAGAAGGACTGAGAAAAGGTAAAGTATTTAACTTTCAATTCAGAAGAAAATTCAATTAGCCAGAAACTGTCTTTTCTCCAAATAATCCTAGTCAATTGAGGTTTTGTTGCATAGGGTAATTCACATAACCCCCAAACTTTATTTCCAAGGCAAGATGCTTACAGCCCAGTCCCCAGCTCCCTATCAACCAACTGCAGCTATGTAAATAACTCCTGAAAGAATTGAATATGGTTAAGAACATAAAAAGTTCTCCTTAATAGTGGGTGGCAGGAAGTTCAAGTCTTGTGACACACAAGCACGCAGGGAACATCCTGTAAATTACATTCATTTCACAGCGATTTCTTCTGCTGATTCAAGAAAGAGAACAAATACCGAAGAGCTGAAAGGTGACAAGAATATCCTGACACAGGCTTGCTCAGGATAACAATCCACTTGAGCTTGGCTCCCGGTAACCATGGGGACCAGCATGATCTGTTGCTATCTATTTATCTTAGGCCTCAAGATATCCAAGTTCTGGTCTTTCCATGAAATCAAGCAATTATTCCCAGAGATGAGGAATCTGCCAGTTATACAAAATCCCACCTTTAAATATTCTTTTTCAAAATGGCATGCCCCTCCCACGTCTCTGTACAGCTTAAGGTGTGGTTTAATAAATAAAGAAATTTTTCAAAGCTTTCTTTCTTCAGTGAATTTACTAAGCTTTCTGGCAAACTATTCTTTGCTTGTAGGAGGAGAAGAGGGGTGGTCTCTCTTCTGCTACAATTGCTAGGTGAAATAGAGCTCCCCCTAGCAGAAAGCAATACCCTTAGTCAAAGAGTCACTAGCTTTCATGTTCCTGGAGTATTCTTAGCACACTTACGTTAAAAACCTTTGGTTTTTTAAATTTATAACATTATCAGTATGGAGGACACACTGTCAGTTTTCAAACACCTGTCAGATAAGTTTTCAAAACACACACACAACCACTTTGTATGTTGAAAACTACCCATATCAGAGTATTTTTTTAATTCTAGAATAAATTTATTTAAAAATATATATATAACAAATACCACCTATTCTTCTGTCACTGGTGAACAACCTTGAAAATGACCATGTCTCTTACACAAGACTTACTGTGAGTGCCCCAGGGCATTGCTACATCCAGCCTTTCGTCAAGACAGGATGCATTAATGCACCAGATACTCCCCACTCCCTGAGAGCATCTTTTTTTACTTCAGTAAAGTAAATCTCTTCTGCATCACTGTTTACAGCCTAAATCCTAAAGCCACCAATTTTTTTTTTAACTAGGATTGTTCATTGAGAAAAATGGCAACACAGACTTCTAAAGTTCTGTAAGCAAGAAAAAAGGTGCTGGGTGCCAAGACCTTGGGCTGAGGCAAATATTTAAAGTCGTTTTGTAAATGTTAGGCATCTGATGGAAAAACTGAGAAGCTCTGGAACTGCACACCAGTGGCACTGTTATAATTCAGCATGTGAGGGAGGAAAAGGCCAAAATAAACCACATGTGAAGTGACCACAGCCATTACCATGGGAAACTACTTACTCAGGAGTCTAGCAAGTGTTTGATTCAATACAATTGACCAGTCTACAGCTGCTCTCCCCACCCCTCAGGGCGCCGGGGACTGGCACCACTCCACAGCCAGCCAGGAACTGGTCCACACAGCAGGAGGCAAGCGGTGGGCAAGCCAGCAAAGCCCCGCCTGCACCCAAAGCCGGTCCCCACTGCTCCATCACCACCGCCCTCGCCCCCCAAGAAGATCAGCGGAGGCATCAGACCCTCTTAGGAGCGTGAACCCCACTGCAAACTGCACAGGTTGTGTGCTGCCCGTGAGACTCCAACGCCTAATGATCTGAGGTGGAGCCAAGGCAACAACCCGCCCCCACAATCCATGGAAAAACTTGGGGACTGCTGATCTAGAGGATCCATTATCTGGCCCCATCTCTGCAGATAACGTTAAACACTGGGGGACTATAACACCTGCACCCCGTACATCTTAAGACCCCAAACAAACTGTATCTTCCTTAGACAAAAACAGGATCCTGGATTGTGAGTAGTTTATTTTTTTCCTTCTCCATGGAAACTGTCTGTGTGTGCATGTCTGTGGTTCTCAAGAGGCATTGAATTCTAGCTATTAGCTACAAATAAATAGATTCAAGAGATGAACAATTCCTGTAGTAGTCTAGGAACACATGTCTACAGTTACAGTGCTGGGGCCTTGGCAAGCTCACTGCTAGCAAAGGAGAGCTGCAGAGCAGGGAGGCAGTAATGACCTATTAAACGCAAATCATGCCCACATTGACTCTTTCCCCAGGGCTCGGCATCAGGGAGGGAGGGCACAAAGGGGCACCACCAGGAGGCAGCACCTGATGCCAATTCTTAAGGGCCAATCCCTGGGAATTCTGAGTTTGCACCACCAGGTTTAGAAAGTCTACCATGCATGTCATGAGACAAGGCCAGGGACAGAATCCAACTGCAGTTAGCTGAACTGAATCAAAAACCACTTGAACACACAAGAAAAAATTAGTAGAGTTCTGTCACTTATTTTTTTTAAAGTGTCTGTAGTTCTGGTGATGGAAATAGTTGATTCTAATTTTAACCAACACCTACTACTGTTTCAGCACATTCCTCTGGTTAAAGGAAATGATGACTTTCCACTCAGAGACTACAGTGACACAGACATGAACTTGGAGATTTAAGCTTCCAGTTTTCAGCCACTCCAAGATGTTTTTAGGTTTGTTTTTTTTTTTTTTAAGAGTCAAAGTATCATGAAAACAATGTCTAATGCTTATAGAATTCCTATAGGACTAACCCATAAGATTCATATTAATTGCTTCTTATATTCAATATAGCCGATAAAAATGTTGCATGGGGGGAAATGGGTGTTATCTATCTTTTTGGGGGGCTAGGGGTAGAATAAAAGAGATTCCTGCCCTCGGTGAGCCTATAACCACAGAGGTAAGCCTCTGACTCATGAAACAGAAGCCCCTAGGAGAAAATTCATAACAGAAAACCTAGGGAAAGAAAGTTGATTTTTTTTTTAAATAATTCACCAAAGACTTCGGTTTGCCTAATGTTTTATAACACTGTCAAAGATTAATAACTGGAATAGTATCAGGAGAAGCAGTGGTAGTGGTGACACGAGTAATAACAGGGCTGGGTGGCAGCTGCCAACGTTTACAGATGGCAGAACGTGTTCTAACGCCTTGAAAGATCTCATTTAATCCCCACTGCTGCCATATGTGATAGTAGCAATAATTGTTCTCATTTTGTAGATTAAGAAAATATGGTTTAGAGAAGTTAAAAAAAAACCACCAAAGTCACTCAGCTATCAAGTGGAAAAGCCAAAATTCAAATCCAAAAAGCACACCGCCTCATGCTCAAAACCCAAAGCCAGTCTTAAGGAAATGATCGTAAACTTCCCCACACGCTGAGAAGGATCCTAGAAGAGCGACTGTATCGGAAAGACGCGATGCATCACATCATGAGTAATTACACTAGTATGAGTCCTGCTGGCCAGCAGAACCGTCACCCCTTCAGATACGAACAGAAAGAAATTCATGAAGTATGTGGAGGTAGGCTATATATTCAAAAGGTAAATATTTAGGAACTGGAGAAGAAAGAAAATCCTCTCCTCTTCTGAAAAAGATTCATATGGTAAAAGAAAATACACAGTTTCAGTTCTGCAGACTTAAGTTTTTTTTTTTAAAGTACACATGCTAAAGGCTTTGTATTTCTTCCTTTGAAAACTTAGTGTTCACTTAGGTATTTGAAACTTTTATAGCGACCTGTCATTGACTATTTACATAGGCATCTGGCAGAGAAAGGTAAGACTGCCGACTCTGGGCCCTTAACAAGGCTCTACTGTGCTCAGTGTGACTGAGGTCACCTGAGCAAATCCACTGGGCTCCTCTCCATGGCAGAGGAAAGTTCACCACTATTTAAATCAGTTTCCATAAAGCTGACTGAGGCAGTGTGATTTAAGAGGCCACTTTAAGCTCTACCTAGAAGGCTGGAGTCATAAAAGAAGGTAGTTATCCCCAGGCTAATATAAAGGTTTTATTTATGCAACTCATTTTCCCCATCAGCCTACCAACAACGGTCTAAATGCAGATTGAAAACAGGAGATAAAGCTGCAACCATGACACCAATTTCCTAGAAGATCTGACATTATCAGGTTAAATCTGAACACTGGAGATGACCTAACTGTACAATCCTACATGTAAAACCGATTTTTAATTTAAATTGCTTAATTTCAACAATACAATTTACAGAAAGGCTGTAGCTCTATCGGTAGTTGTCAACTCTGACTACAAGTTAGACTCGCATGGGAAATGTTTAAAAAAAAAAAAAAAAGAGCCAGTGTCTGGGCCCCACCCTAGACTAATTAAATCAGAATCTCCCGGAAGGAGCCTGGGTATCACTATTTTTAAAGCTTCCCACCTGAGTGTCATATGAAATCGGGATAGAGAAAGTATTTAAAAAGCCAAAAACTTGGTTTTGGGCTGTTGAAAGTGCTATATCAGTAACAGCCATGATCAAGTTAATCATTTGAAAAGAAATGAAGGATAATGAAAGGAGAGTGGGCTAAAATTCCATCAATTAAGTGTGCTTTAAGAAGAAATTGCACGACCTGGATAGATTCCGTTAAATAATCTATTTGGGGTATCTAAATCTCATTAGTAAACCAGGTGAGCAGTAAATAAATGTAGACATAAGAAGATATTTTCTCTCAAACTCTTCTGCTTAGAAATTTTAAAAAATAAATATAAATCTGAACTTTTTATACAGGCATTGCTTAGTTTTCTTTAGAGAGTCATAAAGGGAGTTCATGAAATTTAAGCACACAGAGAGGCAGGCAGACTATGCACAAACACGTGCATATGCCTAAGATCTGCAGAATAAAATGGGACGTGCGTGTGTGTAGATATGTCCAGGCATCTTACAAAACCCAATGAATGTGTATAGACAGACTGAAACTACACCTAACAAAGGCCAAAATTTTGTTCCTACTGAACTTAAAAATGAGTCACTGAAGAAGAAAACACCAGGCTTCTTTTCGCAGGCCCTTTGGAGGTCTCACTGGAATAATGAACAGTGCACTCAAGGTTGGTGATACATTTTTCACTGCATGCATCTGGTTTTCAAGTATACTGCATTTTTGAAAATGCATTCTGTCAAGAATCTTAAGTTCCTGAAGAAGCTTTGGTAAATGGTCATTATCCCCAAAGTTATTTTTACTCTAGAAATTATCTAAACTATCTTAAATTCAACTTCTAATTCTGCTAATTCAGACAAAAGAAAAATAAGAGGACTATTACTAGCTTTGTTGAGTTGTAGTAGTCAAATTAGATCGGCTAGGCCAACAGATAGTTGTTGTCTGATGCATCTTAAAGACTTGCAGCCTGCCTGCTAAGGTAACGAAAGATCGGGTCTGCTACATCCCCTAACCCCTTCTGGGGTCCAGGCTGAAGAGGCAGCAGCCAGCCTAGGCATATGTTTTTCTCATGACAACCACAGGAGTACAAAAGCCCAATCCCATTAAAGACATCCCATTTAAGGCACCCACTTGCCTCACATTCGTTTATATTCTTTGGCCAAATGGGTTATAGGCCAAGCCAAACTTCAGTGGAGCAGGAAATACACTCTCAAGCAACGTAAGTCACATGGCAAAAGGAAGGAATGCAGATACGAAAATAAAAATCGAATCTACAACAGCCATGAATCCATCAATCAGCCAGTTATATTCTTTTTAAAAGCCAATATACTTAAGCTTTTTCTTCTTTAGGAATAATTATTTTTGACACCATGCAATTTTAAGTGTAAAAACAACATCAAAGGGTTAATGCAAAATTGATATTATACAGCCTCAAAAAGTGCCATATTAAAAAACTTAGCTGGAAATAAAGATGGTGTGCTCTGGAACTGTAGAGCAGCCAAAAAGTGGTTCTAGTGATGAAGACCTTGGTGTTGAAGCACATGTAAACAGTTAAATAAAACTGCTTCATGATAACAGAGTGGGAAAATGCAGATTTTCTAAATTAACTGTGTTTCATATTTTATATATGCAACAACATATTAACATACTTTCAATTATTTCCTTGATATTTCACAAAGTTTACACATCCAAAATTGATTTTGGGGTATATTGCTTTATTTGGGGATTACCTTATAATAAGCCATATGCAGTCTTTTTTTATATATTTCTTTGAAATTCACCAGGCCACAAGTTTGGTCTATATAAACTTCTTTAGTAAAACTCACCTTTGTCTTTTTCAGTCATTATAACGCAAGAAACCTTCCTGAAATTCAGCTCTGAGGCTACATCAGTCTTTACACAGTGGACATTTTTTTCAGATCACTCAACAAACATTAAGCACAAATGATTTTCAATCAAGAGAACTAGTTGCTACTCTAATAAAAAACAAAAAAAGATCACATAATAGAATGGTGTTTTATAATCTTCTTATTTGGCATATTTTACCTTTTTACAATGATAACTAAAAGACTTTTCAATCAGAATTTTCAAAACAATGTAACTGAAGTCCCCAAAGTCCACTGGAGGCCCCAACAGAGCCCAGGAAAACAGAACTGTTTGTCTTTTTACTGTTTTGTATATTGTGGTTCTCTGTGTAAGTTTTAGTTTGGGCAACAAAGGTTTTGCTATTTAAAATCCTTTTAACCACCACTTGTGAATTATCAACAATAGCGTTTAGATGAGTTTTTAAGAGGGCTCACCTCTCCTGACGCTCGGTTTAGCAGACCGTGCTGACTCATTAAAAACTACAAGTGGTATGAAGCAACATGGGGCATTAAATTTAGCAGCTGCTATGTTTCCATGTATATAGTTTGTGTATATATATACGCCACGTCTTACCTCATTTAACCAGAGACACCTTTACTGGAACCATGTCAGACCATAATTACGAAGAATCCAAACCATTTTTATATCATTACTGTCCAACCTATACTCAACATCCATCTTCCACTTCCCCTCCACTGTTTTGTTTTGTTTTGATTTGCCAGTGCAAAATTATGTAAGAACCTCACCTATTTGAGTTGGCCAGAACCTGAGAGGCTCCAAATAGACCAAAAACCTTCAGCAGACAATCTGCTTGAGACTCCCATCTTGTTTGCTGCTTATCCTGAGACACGGATGTCATAACCTAGGATCTATAGCAAGCAGAGCTGAAGGGAATCAAAGGAAGAAATAAGCATGGACGGCTGGACACCATGCTCTTTTTGGCGGGAAGATATTTTCGAAGGTCATCTAATCCCAACCTCCTCATTTCACAGATGAAGAAACTGAGCACCCAAGAATTTAAGAGACTCTCCGAGTCTGTACGAGTATTCCTTTAAGCTCCCACCAGCCCCCCAGAATTTACTAATGAAAACTCCAGTTCTGAAAATAAAGGCTCGTCTCTAACAAGTTTCCATGTATTTAAGGAGTGGAGATCTGATATGGCTTACTGCACTAAAATTCCTGATCTCTGTGGTCAGCTAAACAGGGAGGGTTTCAAGCTACCAGCCCTATCTTTTCAGAAAAGCGAAGCATTCCCATACTTTTTGTTTCTAACCAGGTGCATTTTCATGTTTTGGGAACCAAACAGTGTTTATAATTCTGTTTTGAACCTTGAGAAGGTAAACAAGATGTTACACAAAAAATTATCCTAACTTCTCAAACAGGACTTTCTGCCCCCAAATTAAATGACAATGGACTCATCCCTCAGCCCAGAACTCTTCCCATGAGCTTCCCAGACGTGAGAACTGCAGAGTCAACATCATTATTTTTTTTAAACCCCAGAAATATTTGTCAGACACCAAGTTTATCCACAGTGTTCAGCCTACTGTGGAGGGGTCTTGTCAGGACTGCTATTTAGTAACTGTATGACCTCATGTAGGTCAATTAAACTATCTCTCATCTACAAAATGTGAGTACTACTTCTTTTTCCTTTATGGAATAAATAGAAAATACACACAAATGGCTAAAGTATATCATCAAATAGTAAATTCAGATGATGTTTTAAGTTGGAGCCATCCCTACAATAGTGCAATCTTGGGCCATTTTGAACAGTTGGCACCAAAGACTCTGAAAGGAGCCACAATGTCGACATTGTTGATGGGGTCCTTGGGATACCATCTGAGACAGAAATTTTGAAATGAACTGCCACTGTGTTCATAAAAGGTAGAGTATATTACGGGACAACTCCTGCCCAAACCACGGCCCCCCACGGGCCCTGCTCAAGGGATAGCTTTCCTCACCAGAAATACATAATCTCTCAAGGTGCTAAATCTGAGGCTGAATCCCATTTTCTATTTTATTTTAATATCTATCTGTTTAATGTCTATTTGTTAATTGACAGATAATTGGGTATATTTTGGGGGTACAATGGGATGTTTTGATACAAGTATACATTATAAAAAGATTAAATCAAGTGAATTAACATATCCATCTCCTCACCAACTTATCACTTTTTTGTGATAAGAATGTTAACAAAATTTATTGTTTTAGCAATTTCAAACTACACATTATTAACTGTAGCAAGTTCCATTTTGAACTCAGTCTAAGAGGTTGAACATCCTCTCAATGTTCACATCCAAATGTTAAAAAGGGAGGTAAAACCTAACAGCATTCAGTTAGACGTAAACTAACTTCGAGAATTTACTAAAGTGCTACAAGGCATTATGTTAGTTGTATTTTACGGGTCCAAGGATAAAACAGATAAAGATCCTAAGCTCAGAAGTGTTCCTGTATTCTATCACTATGCATTTTTTACATTTGAATAGCAGCTAATAGTTTTCAAAAATCGTTGCACACATATTTCACTTATTTTCACATAATTCTTCAAGGTAAGTTATGCACATGCATTTTCCTCAATTTCTAGATAAGTGAAGAGGTTTCAGAAGATTCAATGACTTGCCCACAATCACTTGGAATTTGGAGAGTAAGCTACAGGGGGGAAACCTTAAGTTTCTGTTCCATTCACTATATCATACAGGCTCCAAAAAGACAAAATCCATGCAATCAACTTAGTGATACAAATAAAACAACAATGACACCTCTTTAAATGGCTCTGTGACTGTTTTCCTCTGCTGCTCGGCTATCAGAGAAAAGAATTGTAAAGTAAAAGCTCCATGGCTCCCCCTGTCCATTCAAACTCCCATGGTTATCAATCACCTTGCATCAGTCTAAACACATACATGAAGTAAGTGCTGACTGAATCTTCATTACATAAAGCTACTGAAGCTCATTTTCCATTTAATTAAAATGCTTTACATTTAAAGGTAAAAGACTTCTCTCTAGCCAACACTCAAACAAAAAGCACAGGTGAATCACAGAGCTAGTCAGAGTGGCACAGGAACAAGATCACCACACTGATTAGGTGAGCAAGAACCGGCAAGAGCAAATTAACGCATCACTTCCTTGGTTTGGTGCTAAATAAATTTGGCCTATGATTAAACAAACTACAGAGGGGCAGAAAATCCCAAATGTGATAAACTATACAAACATTCCAGAGTTCAAGAAATTTAGTATATGCCTTTCTTATGTAAGAGTTTCCTGGCAGAAAGGTATTGTCAATATTTTCTCTGAAGACCTTTCAATACTACATATGCAATATGAAATAAAGAAGAAAGGCAACTATTCAAATCATTTGAATCAAAATGAAATCCTTAGCTTTGATTTTTAGGATAGTATAAGCAAAAGGAACTTTTATACTTTTCTCAGTTCTCTAAATCACCACGTGTGTTATTAGACCATATGTGTATTAGACCACCTCAGTACACTAAAAATAAGCAAACCACTAAAAACTGCTTGGGAACTGTGCTCCCTGGAAAGAGCGAACAGAAGCATTTTTCCATTAATAAAAATCTATTCCTCAATCCTTTTTATTTGCCACTCCCGCAATGCAAGGACTGTGACTCAGAACATACATATATTAATATAAATGTGCAAGTATAAAAAATTCATACAAAAATCACCTTTACTTGATGCAATGCACACTTTATTCTATTACTATATTTCCATTCTATATAAAGTGGTTATAAGATCACAGCCTACTAAATAGATTCTAAGACCCGATCTTCAGTCACAGCTTGAAAAACACAACATTGCGTATCACTATATACACAGTGGACCCCCATCTAGAAGGAACCTATAAGGCCGGGCGCGGTGGCTCACGCCTGTAATCCTAGCTCTCTGGGTGGCCGAGGCGGGCGGATTGTTTGAGCTCAGGAGTTCGAGACCAGCCTGAGCAAGAGAGAGACTCCGTCTCTACTAAAATTAGAAAGAAATTAATCAGACAACTAAAAATATATAGAAAAAATTAGCCGGGCATGGTGGCGTATGCCTGTAGTCCTAGCTACTCGGGAGGCTGAGGCAGGAGGATCGCTTGAGCCCAGGAGTCTGAGGTTGCTGTGAGCTAGGCTGACGCCACAGCACTCACTCTAGCAAGGGCAAAAAGAGTGAGACTCTGTCTCAAAAAAAAAAAAAAACAGAAGGAACCTATATTTGAGGGTTTCTCCATGTACACCATGTGCCAGTATAGTGCCCAAAGGAAGACCTTGTGGTATCTGCAACTTCCTTAAACTTCTATTTTTAAAACACTGTATGTACATTATTTCTCTTAATCCTCACAATAGCTCTTAAGGCAGATACCATCATTTGCACCACTTTACAGATGGAAAATTAAGGCTCGGAAAATTCAAGTAGCTTGCCCAGGGTTACACAGTGGCAGAGCTGGAAGGCACAGGTCAACTGTGTGATCGTAAATGGGACCCTGGAACTGGCATAACGATGACATGTCCACAATCCGTCATCTGATTCACTTAGAGCCAGTTGTCTTTCAGAATTCACGATTCTTTTGGAATCTGGAAAGATAATAAACATAATGCCTATATCATGTCCTCTTTAACACAGTAGTATCTGGGGCAGCATCCCATAGAATTAGAATTACTGTAGCCAAACACTAACATTCAGGCTAAGTGGGACAAATAAAGACTTTGAGTAGCTTCCCTTTATCTGGGGCTGGGTTGGCTGCCAGGTGAACTCAGGTCTGGCTAGGCAATGCCCAGACCAAATGAGTTATTTTGAAAGAAAAATTCTTTTTTTGAAGCTTTCCAATCAGAAATACTAATATAGGATTGTGGACCTGCACAAATTGAGACATAAGTGACTGAAGTCATTCACATACACTAACCGGATGCTGAGAACCTGTTGATCATTTATTACTGGTAATTAGAAGGTACTACCTCCTCAAGGTACCTAAAGATGCTTCAGGACACCATTGAGAGGTTTCTATTTCCATAAAGGAAAATGATGATATGTCTGGTTCATAAAGCCTCTGCTATTATAATGTAGAGAGACTAGATTAATCGAAGCAATGAAATCACTCTGCTAGATCATAATATCATAATAAGTACTTCCTATTATACTGTCACTTTGCATTTGAAAGGAAGCTTCTCATCTTTTCTTCTTCTTGTGGCCTGTACATAAGCCAGTCTTTGATTAGAGTGCAGATGTGATCACTCCTTCCCAGCGTTGCCTGAATGCTGGAATCCCGAGGGGCTATAAGAAATACTGCCACCTGGGTCCTACTCCTGAGACTATAATTTAATCTCACAAGGGTACAGCCTGGTACTCAGAATTTTCAAGAGCCCCCCCCCCCACGCAAACAGCATCCATTATGCAGTCAAATTTAAGAAATGTTGGGTTAAAATACATGCCAAGGTATACTCCCTGTCTCAAACTAAAGTCCTGGCAATGTTGCAAGCAAAGAACACTATTTCCCCGACATCATTATCATCAGAACCCTAAACTAACTCATAACAGGCCTCCAAGTGATCTAGTGTATGGCAAGATTTCTATTTATAAAGTTCAGAGAGTGTGAGAAGGCAGGGTTAAAAGTTTCTAAATCTAACCACAAGGAAACAAATGTTGGCTCCCGCTCTGGAGCCGGGCTGCTACAGAACCATCCCCAAGCGCCCGTCTCCCACACCCACCTGCACTATACTGAGACTTCATTCTTTTGCTTATTTTTGGTCCCCTGCTTTTTTAAGGCACCCTGCAGTCAAGTGCTAGGTACAGGAAACTAAAGAGCTTTCTGGTAAATAATTTAACTTTCTTTGTCAAAAAGAATAAATGTATCTTGCTTGCTCAATCTAAACAGCTTCTCACTCCTCAGAGGATCAAAATGAAGGCTGAACAGCCTCACTTTGTTCTGTAAAGACCTGATTTGTAAATGCATTTTCCAAAAGACAAAATGTGGTCCCAAATTGCCAAGGGAGTTAAACTAATATTCCGTGGCTGTTCAAATAGTACAAAGGGCGAAAGGTAAGGCCAGCTCAGATAAAACTAAGAAAATGACAGCCTACAGGACTTTTCTGCTCTTTTTAACGGCATAGCTTTGAAAATTAGATCTTCCAAACAACCTAAAATTACATTCCTTGCCTCTTTAGACATGAAAGGGAGGTCTCTTATGTGAAGCCAAGCATTCTCTAACACTTCCACAGAACAGGGCTTGGTCATAACAAGAGAAATGAAGAGAAAAGACAGTTAACTGGTGGTAGGAGGTCAATCCTCCTTTTTTAAAAAACAAACATCCTCTGTTAAAAGAGCATACAACTATGAAGTTCCTCCTCTGCTCCTACTTTCAAATGAGAATTGTATTTACTCCCTTATAGTTTCTCTGAGTAGATGTTAAATTAGCTATTAATAACTGGACTCTTGGCTCACCCATTCATGTGATAAGCAGAATATATGATTCACTCCTTCCAGGAACTGTCTAATCAGCATTACAATCATTTTGATCCCCTAATACAATTCAAACCCTGTACCTGTGATCTGGAATTAAGCCTACAAATGGAATCTAGACGTGGGACTGATAAAAATTATTAACATATTATAAACTTTCATTAATGGGACTTTGTACTAATTACAGCCATAAGAGGAAAATGGGTTAATTAGGCATATTTTTCTCTTATAGAGTATATCATCTACAGTCATTCTGTAATCTAGAAGAAAGGAACTTTTTATATCCTTCTATAGATGAGCCTTTTATCTTTATCAGCTCTTTTTCTACTTTCCCAAGACCTAAGAACCACGTCTTCGTTGTCAACTGCCATTGACAAACCATAGGCAGCAACCTTCCAAATACTTTCACCTAAATCTTCCAAATGATGTTCTAAGCAGATAGTCAATAATAATGGTTAACATTTATTAAGCAATTACTCAATGTATAAGCAGAAACAGAACCAGATCTTTCTCCTCCCTACATGTATGCCCTAAACACTGCAATATTCTGCCTCAAATACCACCTACTTCTGAAATAGTCACTTTTGTCCTCTATAAGAGGGAGGGAGAAAAAAGACTATCTTTTAAGCTAAGAGTTATTCAAATCTGTTTGAAACTTTTAAAGCAACAATATAGACCCAAAGTGGGGAGAGTATGGGCAGGAAAGAGGAAAAACATACACTTAAGATATTCACTTATTAAAAGCTGTAGTAGGAATAAATTCCCCCCATTAGTAAATACAGTGTTTCAGTTTAATGTACCATTTCAAATCCAATAGCAAGTAACTAATCTGAATCACAGTACACAGCCAAATGTGGGGAATCATAGATGCCATCATGAAGACATGAGGGCATAATGCTTCTTCAGGATATCCTTAGGATATAAATACTGCTCCCATTTTACAAAGGGGGAAACTAAAGAACTGAGACATTTTTTTAAAAAAAGATTATAACCAAAAAAAATATAGCAGAAGAACATGTGTACTTCCTGACTCTTAACTGCATAATCAATTAAGCGTAGAATAAATATTAAACCATTGGGCCCCTCCAAGTATAAGAACACATGAAGTTCAGCACGTCCATCCCACTATGACAACCACCGGGTGCGCCATGCAAGAGGGAGCTGAAGTCCATCCTGAGGGTGTGAGGGAAAGCTCTGGAAGCATGCAGAATGACAAAGAAATGACCTGATTCAGAAGAAGTGTGTAGCTCTGGGAGCGTACAACTACTTAGGGAGCACGTAGAAAAAGAAACACTAGCCAAGGCGGCTAGAGTAGTCAGAGGTAGATGGATAATGAGGAGGGGTGTGACAATCGCTATGTGTCACTTCTCAGAGTGTGCTGAGTCCCAGGTCAATACAGACACAATTCCGATTCAAGAGGCACTGACTGCCACATGGGTGTCACACGTGATGGCAAGAGAGCTGAAACACGTACACGCCCGGTTCTCAGATCACAAGAGAACTGTTGGGCAGCAGGTGAAAAGGCAGAAGAGGCTGTGTGGTCCCACTGAGCTTCATACATTTAATTGCAAATTTCCCCAACAATCAAGAGCACCAGTGTAATCCAGCTCACGGCAGAAACAGGAAACTCATCCTGAATAAGAGAGTGAGTGGCTGTTAGTTTTTTCCACTTTGATTTTATCACGAGATTCAAAGTGATAATTTACTGAAAGAGTTAGAAAGCCTGTGTACGTTATGCCGAGTCTATTATGCATCATTATTACTTCATTTATATCCTAAAATAAGTACCAATTTCGACAAAAGTAATCAGGTTCCATTAGCTCTCCCCACTGAATCAGTCTTCCTAGTCAGCTCCCATCCCGAAATCACCTATTCAACAATTATCTTTTGAGCACTTGATTTAGCAAGGTATTGTTCTATAGGGGAGTATTCATGTCTATGCTCCAGAACAGCACTATCTGAAAGAATTATTAACGTCAGTCACAAACAGAATTAAATTTTCTAGTAGCTACATCAAAAAGTAAAAAGAAGTGAAACTGCTGATTACAGTAATATTTTAGATGTATTGGTTTAAATAAGGTACATCATTTCAACATGTAACATAAAATCATTAATGATAATAGGAAAAAAGATCTCAAAATAAGCTTTCAAAATCCTGTGTATTTTATACTTCCAATTTGCACGCTAAATTTTCTCAAATACACTTGATTTATGTTTAGAGTTCCCAAAATAAACAGTTGAAAGAACAAGTTCACATACGCAAGTTGTTCCAAACACACAAAAAGTTTTCTAATAACGAAGCATCTTTTTTAGAATTTTAATTAAAATGAAATAAAATTGTTTGTTGCTGGGCTACACTAGCCACATCTCAAGTGCTCCACAGCCACGCAGGCTAGTGGTTCCTGTGTTGGACAGCGAAGCTCACTAACTTCTGAGGAAACAAGGCAGGAATTTCATTATGTACCAGAGAAATTTGTCTCTTAATCAAAGGCCTCAAGGGATGTAATAAAGTCAGAATTCTTCAGAATCCCTCAAATAAAGGTATCACTGTTAAAGTGAAGCCATGACTACACATTCTATGCTTTCTCATTCAGGGGCTAAATCAATTCCTGGAGTAATGTGGCTTTGCGATTTAGCAGCAGTTTAGAAATGGGAAAGAGCAAGAGCTTTGCCTTGAAAATTCGGATCCTCTGATCACTTAGCAAGTACTTTAACCGCTCCATGCCTTAGCTATTAAAACGGGGTGATGGTGATAATAGTACCTGCCTAGCCACGTTATTTTGATGACTAAATGACCTAACACATGAGTAGCTTAGCACACAGTGCCTGGCACACATTAAAAGCTCAGTAAACAAATGCTATTGTCTTTGCATCAACAGTTGACCAGGCCTGCTCTCAGAAGGAAGAAGAGCTGCATGGTAAAACCTGTTGTATGCATACAGGCACATGCGGTGCACACACTGGTAAGAGCTAGCTCATTATTTAGACGCCAAGCAGAATTAACCCTATGCCATTGATACCTTCCACAAACAAAATAATACAAGCACGGACAGTTCTTTAAACAGTGCATGCAATTGAAACGGCATGCATGGCATTCAAAAAGATGCAGCATAATTACATGGGCATGAGCTGCTGGTCAGGTCAGCAGCACTCACAGAGGACAAGCCCTGCCAGCCTTCCATTGGTAGGAAACAGGGACCAAGGGAAGAGGCAGGAAAGTGGGGAGAAGTACCAGTTACCAAATGGGACAAAGGAAATTCTTAGTGTACGCACATATGGTACTTATTAAGTTTGAGGAGTCTGGTTACAGCTATTTTGAGATTTTTGTGTTTCATTTCAGTTTGCCAAAGGAATGACAGTCCAACAGGACTTACTGATGAACAGGTTTAGCACATAGAGGAACATGTTGGCACTTCCAGGAAAAAGGAATGAGGTGGTGTAGTGGATAGTAAATAAGCAAGATCCATGACTCCAGCTCTCGTAGGAACAAAAGAGCCAAATGACCAGCTGGAAAAGAGAACTGAGATTTTGCCCAGGCACTGGGCATACTCAAGGGTTAAGGTGAGGTGGCGCAGTTCTGCGAAGAGACAGTGAGGCAAGCCGAGAGCAGAAGGCTTGGCTCATTGTAGGAGTAGCCCTGCCTCCCTCAGGCCCCCTGGCTGTAAGTGAGGCTTCCCAGGCTGGAGGAGGCAGGAAGAAGGAATAATCCTCCCACAGCGTCAAAACGTCAGGGACACAATCCACGCAGACTTGTTACTCAGGAAGAGAAGCAGCAGCCTCAGAGCACCAACCAAAATCCACAGAAAAACACGGCTGTTATTACTGGCACCCCACTCCCAGCACATCAGGGGCGCTGCAGAGCTTGCTATGATTCTGTGGATCCAGTTGAGAAAGGAAGATGACCTGGTCCATAACACAGGAAGGTGGGTAAGTTCAGAAATACCACATTTAGAGGGCTGTCTACACCACTGTCTTCTTCCCCCTGCCCTTAACACTAAGGAAAACCTGAGGGTCAAGAAAGCCCAGTGTGAACAGAATGGGCTTTTGCTATTTTCTTTTCATGAGATAACTTCAGTTCAATTCTTCTTCAAACCCAGGTTACTAGCCAAACTGGTAATTTGATTACTCAGATCCAAAGTGGCCCACATTACATCTAGCATCAACTGAAATAAGGGGTTAATGGAGAAAGAAGAAAATTCCAGACACATCTTTGAAATTATCTCAGTTTAAGAAAACCTTGCCTGAGTGCGATGGCTCACGCCTTTAATCCCAGCACTTTGGGAAGCTGAAGCAAGAGGATTGCTCGAGGCCAGGAGTTCAAGACTAGCCTGGACAATATAGAGAGACCCTGTCTGTAAACAAATAAAATAAAAAATTAGCTGGGTATAGTAGCATGTGACTATAGTCTCAGCTACTCAAGAGGCTGAGACAGGATGATTGCTTGAGCCCAGGAGTTCAAGGTTGCAGTGACCTGTGGTGATGCCACTGCACTCCAGCCTGGGCAATTGAGTGAGGCCCTGTATCTTTAAAAAAAAAAAAATTTATAGAGAAAATAAAGTAAAAAAATTAGTTTTACAAGTAGTGAAAAACATTTTATCCAAAGATTAGGGGTTTGCAGAACCCCAGTGAGTCACCTCTAAGCAGGTCCAGCCCAGACCCATCAGGAGTGTCTCCTTCCTGGTGGCAGGCAGGAAGTCACACGTGGAGTCCAGATGGATGTGCCAAATGAGGAGGTTCAGGCAGAACTCACAGTATAAGATGCTGTGTGGTTTACCCAGCCTATGCATATGTTCTTTTAAGTCTTCCACCATTATCTTCCTTATTTGCCTGTTAGGAAACTACTGCTCAGAATGATCAAGGTCACATTGTTAGTTAGGGTAAAACCAGGATGAGAACCCACATGTTCAAAATCCTAGTCCAGTGCTTTTTTTTCCCAACACTAAGTTGCTTCTTAAAAATAACCAACCTCAATTTTCCATTTAGCAACCTTTCCAGCGATCGTTTCTGGGCCCTGCCACCAACTCTCACCCCCACCATAAACTGGTTACTTCATCCAGGGATATTCTCACTGTCATGTCTCTATGTTTCCAAAGCAGAAAGGAAATTCTAGAGAAGCCCTTCCCTTTGCTCTGGGTACAAGGCCACCAGAGTCCTGGAGGCAGGGCACGAAGATAAGTATGTTGACATCATTCTCCCATGGAAGAAACCTGATCTCTCTAAAGAAAAGCAAGTACTTCCAGTTGACAATTCTGAGCCTTCTGTTCCCTACTCGCACCAACTGTTTAGCTTGAGCAGGGAGAGGGGAAGATCCACTGTCACAATCTGGAATAATCACCAGGGTTTAAGTGCAATATCTCCTTAAAGAAACAGGAGCAAAAACAATTAAAATACAGCACTGTACTTGGACTCTTCCCTTACCTCCCTATATTTTTTCCCTGTGTCTTTGTCCCACTTTAACCACTTTGCCCAAGCAGCCTGCTGACCAGGAACATCGCAGCAGAGTATTTCCAAATCTGCCTGGTTCGGCCTTCCTGTTCTTGGGCTCCTCTGAACCTACTGCCTACAATACACAAAACGGCATTTAATCTAGGTCTTAAACTGCACTTGTAGGACATTCTCCAACAGACCAGGCTGTGTCGTACCTCAGTGCTTTGCACAGGGTGTTCTTGCCCACAAAAATGCCCAGCCTCACTAGGTTGAGGGGAAACCTTCTGAAAACTCTGCTCGGCTACACTTCTCTATGCAGCCTCCCTGACTTCACTGGTGGAGTTTATCACTCACTCAGGGCTGTATGAGCTCTGTTTCTCGTCCGTGCTTCCATGGTAGTACTGATCACACTGTATTACAAGTCACAGCTGAGTCCCCTACTAAGCTGTAAGCCAAGAGGGTAGCACTCACGGCTCTTTTCATATCTTTGTGCACCTTGTGCCTGGCAGAGGGGAGCTAGATGAATGTCTAGCAAATAAGGGCTTCTCCCCATCTCCATAAGCTTCCCCAGGCCAGAGATCAGGGTGATTTTTTGGTCTCCCCCACAGAACCGTCCACTCTGCTGAGCACAGATGTCAAAGGCATAAACAGCAATGCATGTCCACACAGTAGCTTATTTCTCTGAGAAACAGGACAAGCATTCCCAGAGAGGCTCCGAGGGAAATGCTCTCCACCTTACGGAAAGAGAGGATTTAGCGTCTGAACCTCCTCCTCATGGCCTGCTCTGTTCCCACCTCATTTGTGCCAACTCACTTTACACTCCATCTAGTCTACGCTAACATCCAAGCTTAGCCTCTGGGCAACGACAGTGAAAGGGAATCACGAGAGCTCATCCACAGCAGATGCCAGGAGAAACCTTCCTGAAAGTGTTCTGGTCCCTTTTCCCCATTTCACCCGAGTGGACAAAGTTCAGTTCATCAAGGGATACATCCCCGGGAGCTACAGAGACCTTGAAAACTGTCACACCCTAGAGAATGGGAGCCAAACATGACATGTCTGCATGGAGCTTTTAGAAAAACTAAGTCTTAAAAAAAAAAAAAAAGAGCATGTTTAAAGCTAGCCAAAGGAGTTCAGAATAACAAAAGGACCCACCATTCTGTTTGTTGGGACTCACAGATGAGCAAAAGAAGAGGACACACATTTTAAAATTAATTACCAAACAAGGCAAATACCTATTGTAGGTTTCAAATGTTTTCTCCATGGGGCAGGAGTCAGGGAAAATAAAAAACAGCATTCGATTAGTTATTAACTAGTTCATTTCAAGTTAAGTTCCAGCTGAACAGTATTGGTATCTCCAGGATCCTTATTAGAAAAAGCCAGCGGAGAGGGAGAGGGGAGTGTGGCTGAAAGCTGCCCTTGCATAGCAGGTGCAATGCTCTTCTGAAGATGCTTTTGTTTTATCTAAGACTGAGGAAATATCCACCATTTATTTTAAGTCTAAGTGGGGAACTTCAAAGTCACCAATGAAATCTTGCCACCCCTTGGTATCAGTAACACAGAATATAGTAAACACTCTATTAAAGGCAAATTGCACTTAGGCTATAAGGGTATGATTGAGTTCTCTGGAGCAGACATTACCACAGGCTTTGAAGCAAAACCATCTTGGTTCTAATTCCAGCTCTAATAAGAATGTGCAACCTTCAACAAGTCACTGAACCTTGATTTCTTCATCAGTAAGAAAGAGGTAATAACCCTGTCTCCTGGGGCTGTTGTGAGGGTTGAGTTAATTCATGTCTGGCATATGAAAAGTGCTTGATTCTTTAATTACTATTTAAAGAGGGGTAAGAAAAACAACATTGTGCTCTCGTAAGTATTTCAGGGGCAAGTACAATTTGTGTTAGTATAAATGTTGGTCTCTATTCCAGGGCAATGACTATTTTTTTCCCCCACAACAATCCTTTAAGTTACAGCACAGGCAGGTGTGATAACTCCCATTCTAACGGCTAGAAATCTGATTTGCTAACTGGCAAACTCAAGGTCACCAAGATCATATGTTGTACCAGGAAGAGAGCAGAGAACTCCTCACACCCAACACAGTGCTCTTTAGAGGATCATGAATCTGTTGGACTACAAACATCCAATTGTTAATGAGATTTTTTTTTCCCTAAATATCAAAAGAAACATTCTTTACAAATCCAAGCACAAGGGCTCTATTATGAAGGAGCGAAAACAAGCCACGAATTGGAGGAAGCTGGATACTCTATATTTCTCTGCTTATGTGGTGGCAGAAACATGAGACCCAGGTTTAAGACAAGACTCCATCACCTCCCCTCCCTCCAGCTATGTGACCATCGAGCAAGTCAACTAACCTTCAAATCTGTCTTTTTATTAGCCAAGTGGGAACATTTCTATTCCATCTAATATGCAGGGTTATGACCAAATAAGAGTACACATTTAATAGTCTTAGGAACCCAGAAAATACAAGGTTCTGCTTTGGTTCCTTCTTTATTTGTGCTTGTTCCTAGCAAATTATATATGATATGAATAGTGAGAAAACAGATGTGTGGAAAATTTATGAGTGCAGATCTGTCCCCAAATTTGCTATACATTAGAATCACCTGAAGAGCTTTGTAAAATCCAAATGTCTAGGTCACGCCCATCAATTAAATCAGAATGTGTAGGAGTAGCAGCCAGGTATTTTTTTAAAAAAATTCCCCTGTAATTCCAATGTGCAGTAATGTTTGGAAAACACTGGTCTATGCTATTCCCCACTTGATAATAACGTCTTCTCCTTTTCTCACTGCCTGTGCTAATTCAAACTATGGCTCCTTCATGAGACTCTAGTCTAGCATGATAGCCAATAGTCCTCTGTGACTATTTACATTTCAATTATACATAGTTAAAATGTAGTTCCTAGTTGGACGTATTTCAGGTGTTCAATAGCTACATGGGGCTAATGACCACCTTACTGGGCTGTGTCAATGTAGAACATTTTCATCACAGGAAGTTCTATTAAACAACACTGTTCTAGCCCATACCTCTTAATTATCTTATACAAACGCATAGGAATTCATTTTGTTATTACAAACCACCTTGATTATTTAAGCATTAAAGACACAAAAGTCTTGTCTCAACATCTAAATCTGTGCTGTGCCACCCACCACATGGAGCTACTGGCACTTGAAATATGGTTACAGTTGATTGAGGGACTAAATTTTTAACATTAATTTTAATTAATTTTTACTTCAAATTTTAAAAACAGATGTTTGAGTTATTGAAAAACTTTTACGTACATTTGGAACAAATCTGGTATGTCAATCAACTTTTTTGGCTCTACAATTTATAATCTAATACAGATCATTTGTTTCCAATGAAAATTCAACATCAAATTGAGATGTGCTTTAGGAGTAAATCATACGCCAGATTTTGAAGACTGTATATAAAAAAGAATGTAAAATATCTCATTAGTAGTAGTCTTTATATTGAGTATATGTTGAAAT
>CAUYSK010112381.1:0-20681 GCA_963575035.1 Avahi laniger
AGGAAGATGTTGGAAATACTCTTCTAGACATTGGCCTAGGCAAAGAATTTATGAAGAAGACTCCAAAGGCAATCACAGCAACAACCAAAATAAATAAATGGGACCTGATCAAATTAAAAAGCTTCTGCACAGTCAAAGAAACTGTCACAAGAGCAAACAGACAACCTACAGAATGGGAGAAAAGTTTTGCATGCTACAAATCCAATAAAGGACTTATAACCATAATCTACTTAGAATTCAGGAAAATTAACAAGAAAAAATCAAACGACCCTATCAAAAAGTGGGCAAAGGACATGAACAGAAACTTTTCAAGACAGAATAATGGCCAAAAAACATATGAAAAAATGCTCAACATCTCTAATCATCAGGGAAATGCAAATTAAAACCACAATGAGATATCACTTATCTCCAGTAAGACTGACCTTTATCAAAAAGTCCCAAAACAATAAATGTTGGAGTAGATGTGGAGAGATAGGAACTCTCATGCACTGCTGGTGGGACTACAAACTAGTGCAACCTCTCTGGAAAGCAATATGGAGATACCTTAAAGAGATACAAGTAGATCTACTGTGGGTTTGATTGGCATTTCCCTAGTGATGAGTGCTATTGACCACCTTTTCCTGTACTTATTGGCTATTTGTCTTCTTTGGAGAAAGAAAGTCCTTTGTCCCCTATTAATCCAGGCTTGTTGTTTTTTGTTTGTTTGTCATTTTATTTTTTGATGAAAAAAATGAGTTGTAGGAATTCTTTATATATTTTGGATACTAATCCTTTATCAGATATATTGTTTGCAATTTTTTCATTTCATAGGTTGGCTTTTCATTTTTTTGATTGCCTTCTTTGCTGTGCAGAAGCTTTCAATTTGATGTAATCCCACTTGTCTATTTTTGCTGCTCTTGTCCTATACAAGAAATCTCATTGCCAAACTAATGTCAAGATTTTTCCCTATGTTTTCTTCTAAGAATTTAACAGTTTTAGGTTCTATGTTTAAATCTTTAATCCATATGGGTTTATTTTTGTATATGGTGTAAGATAAGGGTCAGATTTTAATTTTTTGCATGGATATCTAGTTTTCCAAACACATTTAACTGAATGGATAAACCTTCCAACCCCATTGTATATTCTTGGCTTCCTTATCAAAAATCACTTAACCGTATATGTGTGGGTTTGTTTCTGGGCTGTATGATGCTATGTTTGTCTGTATGTCTGTTTTATGCCAAAAGGACACAGTTTTGATTAATGTAGATATGTAATATATTTTGAAATCAGGATATGTGATACCTCCAGCTTTGTTCACAATCAAATTGCTTTGTCTCTCCAGGGTCTTTTGTGCATCCATAGAAATTTCAGAATTGTTTTTTCTATTTCTGTAAAACAAAATGCCATGGGATTTCGATGGGGATTTCATTGAATCTGTAGTTAGTTTCGGGTAGTATGGAGATTTTAACAGTATTAATTTTTCCAATCTATGAGCACAGGATGTCTTTCCATTCTTTTGTCTTCTTTAATTTGTTTCATCAATGTTTTATATTTTTCAGTGTACAAGTCTCTCACCTCCTTGGTTAAGTTTATTTCTATATATTTTTTTCTTTTCAATGCTATTGTAAATGAGATTGTTTTCTTAATTTCCTTTTCAGGATAATTCATTGTTACTGCATAGAAACACAACTAATTTTTGTATATTGATTTCATATCTTTTAACTTCAGTGAATGTAAATTCAGTTATTGTTACTATTGTTCTAACAGAGGATTTTTGTGGTGGATGTTTTCTATAAATATGATTATGTCATCTGCAAACAGAGATAATTTTACTCTTCTTTTCCTATTTGGATGCCTTTCATTTCTTTCCTTGCCTAACTGCTCTGGCTAGGACTTTTAGTACTATATTGTTCCTAATCTTAGACGTAAAACTTCCAGTTGTTCTCTATTGAGTATGAGGTCCCCTGTTGGCTTTTCATATATGGCCTTTACTATGTTGAGGTAAGTTTCTTCTATACCTATTTTGTTGAGTTTTTATCATGAAAAAGTATCAAATTTTGTCAAATGCTTTTTCTTTGTCTATGAGAAAATAAGATAATTTTTTTCCTTTGTTCTGTAACATTGTGTATCACATTTATTAATTTGCATATGTTGAACCATCCCTGCATACCAGGAATAAGTCCCACCTGGTCATGGTATATGATCTTTTTAATGTGTTATTGAATTCAGTCAGTATTTTGCACCTATATTCATTAGGAATATTGGCCTATAATTTTCTTTACTTGTGGTGTCTTTGTCTGGCTTTAATATCAAAAAGATGCTGCCCTCATAGAATAAGTTTAGAAGTGTTCCTTTTTCTTTCTTTTTTTTTTTTTGGAAGACTTTAAGAAAGATTGATATTAATTCTTTTACAAATGTTTGATAGAATTAATCCTTTAAACCATCTGATCCTGAGCTTTTCTTTGTTGAGAGGTTTTCATTACTGATTCTATACCCTTATTTATTATTGGTCTGTTCAGGCTTTCTATTCTTCTTAATTCAGTCTTCCTAGATTGTATGCTTCCAACAATTTACCCCTCTCTTCTAGGTTGTCCAGTTTGTCGGTAAATAATTGCTTATAATAGTCCCTTTTGATCCTTTTTACTTCTGTGTCATCAGTTGTAAAGTCTCCTCTTTAATTTCTGATTTTATATTTATCTGAGTCTTCTCTCATGTTTTTTTAGTTAGTCTAACTAAAGGCTTGTGGAATTTTTTTACCTTTTCAAAAAACCAAGTCTTAGTTATGTGAATTTTTTCTATTGTTTTTCTGTTCTCTATTTCATTTTTTTCTTCTCTAATCTTTATTATTTCCCTCCTTTTGCTTATGTTGGATGATTTTTTTTTTCTGGTTTCTTGAGGTATAAAATTAGGTTGTTGATTTGAGATCTTTCTCCTTTTTAACTATAACCATTTATCACTATAAATTTCCCTCCTCATACTGTTTATGCTGCAGCCCAAACATTTTGGTATGTTATGAGGTTTTTTTGTTTGTCTCAAGTTATTTTTTAATTTCCTTTGATTTCTTCTTTGACCCAGAGATTGTTCAACACTGTGTTAATTTCATTCCATATATTTGTGAAGTTTCCTTTTTCCTTTTTATATCCCACTGTGATCAGAAATGACACTTGATATAATTTCAATTTTCTTAAATTTGTTAAGACTTGTTTTGTGACATAACATGTGATCTATCCTGGAGAATGTTCCTCGTGTGCTCGGAAAGAATGCTGCTTTGGGAATGTCTCCTGTCATTCGATGGAATATTCTGTATGTATCATTTAGATTTATTTGGCCTCTAGTGTTGTTCAGGTCTGCTGTTTGCTTATTGATTTTCTGTCTGAATCATCTACTCATTATTTAAAGTGGAATATTGATGTCTTCTGCTATTACTGTATTTCTGTCCTTGGCTACCTTCAGATCTGTTAATGTTTGCTTTACGTATTTAGGTCCTCTAATGTTGGACATACATATATTTAAAACTGTTATGTCTTCCAGTTGAATTTGCCATTTTATCATTATATAATGACTTGTCTCTTTTAACTGTTTTGACTTAAAGTCTATTTTGTCCAATATAAGTATAACTACCCTGGCTCTTTTTGGTTACCATTTGTATAGAATATCTTTTTTTCAACTCTTCACATCCAGACTATGTGTGTCCTTAAATCTAACATGTCTCTTATGGCCAGCATACAGTTGAATCTTACTTTATTTTTGACTATTCAGCCAAAGTTCTTTAGTTGGGGATTTAATCCATTTACATTTAAAGTAATTATTAATAAATAAGAACTTTAGTATCTATTTATTTAAGGTTTATTTGTATAGCCAAAAACTGGAAATGACTCGTGTGTTAGTGGTTGGATAAATAAATTATATCATATTGGTGACTATTACTCAGCAATAATAAAATGAATATTGTCATGGGCAATAATATGAACAAATTTCAAAGTAACTATGCTGAGTAAGAGAAGATAGATGAAAAATACATATATTATGATTCCATTTACATAAAATTATAAAAAGTGTAAACTAATCTATAGTAACAGAAAACATATCAGTAGTTTCATGGGCCAAGGGAAGACAGTGGGGAAGGAAGAGAAGAATTACAAAAGGGTGTAAAGAAACTTTTAAAAGTGCTGGTTACGTTCAGTAATTTGATCGTTGTGATGGTTTTAAAGGTGTATCCATATGTAAAAACTTAAAATTGTATACTTTATGCACCTGTATTTACTATATTTTCTTATGTTCTGTATTCTTAATGCTCTGGCATCTGGGCCCTTGCTGACTGGGGAGAGACTACCTCTCCCAAGGGTAGCCAAGTCTTAGAGATACCTAAAGACTTGCCTGAAAGCATACTTTCACATGCAAATGAACCAATTCAGAGCCCATACCCTACACTACCTTTCTATCTGGCTCTTACACTCCAGGATGCAATATTTCACTGTCCTAATCACCCCAGGGCCAGGTACTAGGTAACTAAGGACAACCTCTACACCCCAGAGCCCACTGAAATTATTCAAGCTATTCAGTCTCCTTGCCTTGCCTTGCCTTGCCTATCCCACAGAAACCACAATAAAGGCTGTTGCCTATGCTTTCCCCTCACTCCTTCTGCCTCCTGACTGACCCAGGCACTTCCCCATGTGGCCCAGAATGGCATGCCCTTTTCACTCAAGAACAGTAACGAACTATCTTTTCAATAGCAGCACTCACCTGATCTGTTGGCCTCACTATACCTAAATAAAAACAAAATCCCAGGTACATTTCAAAATATTGCCATTTATTATGTGTAAGTCATACCTCAATAAAGCTATAAAAAATAGTAACTTAAAAATTGGAAACACTAGCACCTTTAAGAACCTTTATATTTGTTTCCATTTCCATCTTCCCTCTGAGAGAATTCCTGTTTGTCGTAAAGGCTTTAGAGCAGACTATCCAACAGGAGTTTCTGCAGTGATGTAAAATTCTGTATATGTGCTTTCCAATATGCTAATGACTTGCCACTTGTGACTGAGGAGCACTTGAAATGTAGTAGTTTGACAAATTGAATTGTTAGTTTAATTCCATTTTTACCAATTATAATTCAGATTAGTCACATGTGGCCAGTAGTTGCCACATTGGATAGTGTGGCCCTAGAGATTGTTGATGATGTGATTTCCCCTGAGCAGATATTCTTTACTGGGTAGAGGAGGAGATCTATTTAATCCGACAAGTTGTTAAATTGATCCAGGCTGGGTTCTAGTTGTATAAGGCTCTATTTTGATTTGCTCTCACTCCTGGAGTGTAGATCCTCCCAGGTCTCAACTGAATTGTTGGTGGGACCTAAGCTCCATTTTTGTCTTAATAGCCCATGATACTACTTTCTTTTTCTTTTTTTGGTTCTTTGGCCCATGCAATTTAAGAATCGTGCTTTGAGGGAAACAGTGGCACAAGGTTTCAGGCTCACCTCTCTGTGATTCCCTGGGCTGCTTGATGTTGCTCTTCAAGTTCCAGCTGTCATAATTGTTCTCTGAAAACTACAAAGAGCTGCTGCTTGTGGTGTATCCAGTTTTCGTAGTTATTCTCAGCATGAAGATTAATTGATCCAAGCTCCATTACTATAGCAAGATGTGAAAATCCTCACAGGACTTCTGTTGTAAAATAATACTTGTAAAGTTTCTGCTTCACTGACAATACATGTTGTCTCTTTTTCCTTAACTCAGAACTAGCACTTAGTCCTAATGTAATGGTAAAATCTGATTTCTCTAAGCTTAGGAAATCTAAGTAGTAAAATTTAAACTCTACTGATTTCTCAGTGCCCTTCCTCCTGCTCAAGTTGTCTTCCAGTCAACTTATTCAATGCTTGTAGTTTCCTATGGCATCTCTCAAGCTTGAACCCTTGCTTATAATCTCTCTTGAGCTGTCTTTTTCTCACTTCAAAACTCAGCAGTCTAGGTCCCATATTCTCAACTCTAATTCCTTTACTTTATCCTCTGAAAGCTTAGCATGTCCCTCCATTAAGGGCAGAGTTAGCCATTAAATATTCTCCCGTCTCTACACACTTTCCTTCTGTCTCTGCACACTAATCTCCTTCTGCTTCTTCGTTTTCCACGCTCTAAGGTAACTTTCTGAAATCTAGGCCTTGGGCTGTCACTTCGCTGCTTCCTACCTCTCAGTCATCCCCCACTACCCGTAGGAAAATGTCCAGACTTTTTGACATGGAACATGAGCTCCTTCGTGTGCTGGTCAGAGCTGACCTTTCCAGCCGAATTTTTAGCTCGACTTCCACATGCATCTATCTAGAGGTCCAGTTTTCCAGGTTTTTGTTTCATGGAAATGGAGTTTTAAATTTTTTTCAAGAACACGTCACATCTGTCATGTCCCTCGGCTTTTGTTATGTCCTATTTTCTTCCCTAAATACTCGTCCTTCCTGCTTTCCCAGAAGAAATTCTATTCATCCTTCACGGTCCATTGAAACATCACCTGTGCTGTGAGACCTTCATCCTGATGTTTTTCTCTGGCTGGTCTGTTAGCTCCTGAGGCTTGCACTGTTTTCTTGTTCAGCATGTGCCATTTTCTTATATCCCCTTACCACAGTGCTTGACAAGTAGTAATTGCTTTACAAGTGTTTGTTTTATATAACTGAATTGCAGTGAATACCAGGGCTTAGCCTGGGCCTCAGCTGACTCTTTAGACAGAAAACTAAGTGCTTCAAGCCCTGCATGTAAGTCCCAGGGGAGGCTATTTTGGTCAGTTGGGTGTTTTAGCACTTGTCAGCTCATAGCATGTAGGTAGCTGCCAGCTTCCCCTCATATCTTGGGCCAATTCTGGATATCATAAAGGATATTGTCATTTTTAAGCACAACAAGGTTTTTTTTTTTCCATAAGCCCTTCAAAGGAGCTAATTTTTATACAGTTGCATGTGGGAAAAGGCTGTATGGAAATACAAATATCTTATAATTTGAGCCAGAAGTTGCATCTGTATCCTTAAATTTACTGCTGAAATGTCATCAGAGTACATTACAGAGTGGCTCCGTGATTCCTTAGTAAGTTAGTTGGCTCTTAGCTGGAAGAGGGAATTTTATTTAGCAATTGAGGTCAGAAGTATTTGGATTTCTTTTTAGATTAAGGTTATTTTCTAGCTTATGCTCTGAAGATCTAAAGTGTAATGTAGCATTGAATACAAAACAGACATATGCTTGTGCCTGAAGCAATGGAAAAATCAGGTCTTAGTACACTTCATATAAAGTTTCCTAAAGGTATGCTGTGCTACAAAATTGATGCAGAAACACCAAGGAGAAAAAAATAAGTGAAAACACTTTCAGGGCACATCCTGGGACTGCAGTCCCCAACCCCTGGGCCACAAACTGGTACAGGTCTGGCACCTGTTAGGGACCAGGCTGCAGAGCTCCACTGCTCCCCCACCCCATCTGTGGAAAAATTGTCTTCCATGAAACTTAGGAACCGGGGGTGGGTAGGGGGCATAGCAGGAGGTGAGTAGCGGGTGAGCCAGCAAAGCTTCCTCTGTATTTACAGCCGCTCCCCATCGCAAGCACCACTGCCTGAGCTCCACCTTTCCCCCACCTCCCCCACAACCCCATCTGAGGAAAATTGTCTCCCATGAAACCAGTTCCTGGTGCCAAAAAGTTAGAGACCACTGTCCTGTGACATTTAAGCAATGTCAGAAAGGAAAAAAGAAAATAAACGCATTATACATGAAAGAATTATACAAAGAAAATAGGATGTCTCCTATTTCCAAACTTTGGTGTCTCCTTGAAAAACTGAAGGGGTTTATGTTGCCATCTGCAGTTGGAATAGGAACAGTGTTTGCACTGTAAGAATGGATGCGGAGACCCGAACAGAACCTCTGTTAAGTGGTGGAAATTTGAAGGGGAGAGTAATCCTATAAGGAAAGCCACTGAGAAGAGCTATTCAGCTCCAAGTCTGATGGCAAACCAGGGCCTGCTGTGGGAGGGACAGGGTGGGTCTCTCAGGTGTAGACAAGGTGGTTATCTTAGAGCTCTCTTCCTAGCCCCTGAAACTGGGGAAAGCAACAGAGAATTTTTTCCAATCACTACCTCACTCCACAAAGACAACCTCCAAAAGGAAACTTCTCAGGTCTGGCCCACACCAGATTCAAGCAGAGGATTTCTGGGCTGGATGCTCCTCTCACTTCGCCGACTCAGTGCCTCTGCTTACCCAGCAGCACAGCTAGTGCCTTCCCATGTAAGACGTGGGGAATTGGATAGATAGGTAAATTCTGGGTTCCCAAAATTAAATAGTTGGAACAGAAGAAGGTATGGGCTCTGTAATGAATGGGAAAGGCTTTAGGTTACAAAAGCAGCATTTGTATGTCATAACACATAAGCCACTGATCAGCAAATGTATAACAGTAATGCAGAAAGAACAGGCTACAGAACACCTTGATTGGGATAGGGGTGGGGTGATTGGGAGCATTCAGTCTCCTAAAGAGACTTTTTTTTTTTTTAATAATTAGAGTGTAATCTCTCACCTTCACACCAAGAAACTGGAATAATTCTTCTAGGGACATGAGAGGCTGTCTTTCCCACCTTCCATTGAGAACTCATGAGTGTTTTCAATGACTCCTTAATTCAGTGAAGTTATTCAGTGCATAGGTTACTTTCTGTTGAGACATATCACATGGTAAAGAAATCACATAAAATAATTTCATATACAGAATCATATTCTCACAATGCCTTTACAACCTTGCAAAAATGAAACTAAACATACCAGTTTGAACTTTGCACTTAGCCCTTTGAATTTGGCACTGGAAGACCAAGCACTGCCCACTGTCTCCATCAGCCTTTTTGAATCTCTTTGAGCCTCTTTTCCCTGAGATTCACTGACCTGAAATATCTGACAAAATGGCAGCATCATCCCAATTTTCAGTTTTAGAAAGAGGGTACATTTCACCATTTGTTAGTGATGTCTCTTATCTACAATGCCAGCCAGCCAGTGTGCTACCTTCTGTCCGTCAATACCCAGTGAGCTAAAACTGTGGTGAGTGCTTTAAGATTTTCTACTCTGCTGAAGACTTGCATAGCTTTAGAAGAAAGAAAAAAAAAAAAATCTGGCTCCTGGCCTGTGCCTTGAGTTGTAATAGATATTCCTTCAATTTATCATATTTCTCTGAATTTTCCTCATATATTATTTAATTTTTAAAATGTATGTTAGATGACAAAAACTTTTAGAGCTCTAATCTTAGTCAATATTGGTAGTTGTCAGATTAACAACTTTCTCATGGAAAATAGATTTAGTCATTTAACACAAACTATTGCAGAGGGAAAGTAAAAGTCACTGAGTGTTAAAATCCCCACTGCTAACAAATGTTATCCCAACAAATAATTTATTCTTCTAAGGATTAATATGACCTAAATTTATTTCATCATTATTTATTATTATATAGGGAAATATATATTAAAAGAACAAAAGGAGTCCCTCTAAGCTTCTCTAAGCTCTTGTAGAGACCTGACTTTTTGAGATGCAAACATTCCACACTCGTCGATTAAATGAAAAGCAACATGAAAGAAATAATGCTCTATCTATAGCACATTTTTCCTTCATTGCGCAGAGCTGGCCTGAGGCTTGTTTAAAAAAGTACCAGATGTTTTTTTTTGAGGAATATATTTGTCTTTGTGTGGTGACAGATGCTCTTTGAAATTACAAAGTATGTAATAGCAGAGTTTTCCATTTGAAATCAGGAAATTTAATTTTTCCCCAAGTCACATCTAAAAAACAAAGCTCACTATAATAAGATCCTTTAACATGATCACAGTATAGGCCTGCCACTTTGAATATTGTAACTCAGCTAGGAGGACTAACTAATTCTAAAAGGCAAAGGGGCCATTTGAGAAGCATTTTTCCGTTTCGATTGGGGTGTTGAGTGGTTATTGATCATAGTATAGGGACTATGCTGTGTTTTTGTGCTTTGTTCCTACAAAGGAGGATAACATTCAGGTGACTGAGACAAATGTTCCACTTTATAGATGTAAGGAAAAGTTAACATTTGTAATAGAAGAGTCTTTGTGCTGTGAAAGTGGTTATTGTGCTCCTGAGATTATATCATTAATTATGGTAATTATAAAGGTGAATAAATAGAGCCACACAATCATAAAATATATCTCACTGGTTGCCAGGGTAAAGAAAAATTGATAATACACTGTGCTGACAAGTCTGTGTGGAAACTAGTGTTCTTATACAGGTACTTGGTAGGTAGGAAAAAAAAAGAGGTGACACACTTTTAGGGGGATAATGTGATAATAAAGTTATGAAAAATGGCTTTGAATCAGCAATTCGACTAGGACTTTATCATATAAATACATCTGCAAAGATATGGAGATATAAATATTCATTACAACACTGTAGTAACAGAAAAAGCAAACTATATGTTTAACTAATATGGGACTGCTAAAATTAACTATGATTTATCCAAACAGTGGAAGACTGCCTACCAGTAAAATTATATAGCGATATAAAGGCTATGCTCCCATTTGGGTATATACATTTATACGCACACATGCGCACACACATACATATATATATAAACACATATTCACGTGAAGTCATTTATATGCTTTTATATGTAATATATCCATGAAATATTTCTTCAAGGGTGCATAGGAAGCTGCTAAGCCATTTCTTCTGGGAAAGGAAATTGAGGCCTAGAATGAGAAAATGATATATTTTTATTGTATTTATTATTATTTTATACTGTCAAAGTTTCTCTGTGTCCATGAATTGCTTTTTACAGTTAGACAAATACATATATTATTTCAAAAGTTCATTTTAGATTAAATGCTATTTCCATTTTGTATGTCATTATGTTACTAAGGATAAGATCACCCAATATAGGCTAATTTGGACAAAAATTAAGCATGTGGCCACCCCTCACTGTGTGAGAGGTCGTGGTGTTAAGAATGCTCATGTCTCACTTGTACTTTTCCTTCTTGGTCTGATAGATACATAATAATAGCAATGTGGTTTGGTAGAAATACATTGAGTTTCTCACATATTGTATGCCTAGCACCCTTCTTTTCTTCTGGAAGTATCCTTTCTTTGGTAATTCCTTTTACCTCCCTCAACCACAAGAGTCCAGCAGGAGTTGGGTTTTTTTCCCCTGACTATGCTTTCTTGAGTTCCAAGAGGAGACATCACACTTAAACCGGCCAATCAGGTCTTTCCCTGGGAGCCTGTAATCAGGTTAACATTAAGTTAACACATACATATGCTTCAAGAACATTTTTCAAATTAAAAATAAGAATATTTTGAGAATTATTCATTTAAGAATATACACATATGTATTATATTTACCATAAATAGCACAAGATGCCAAAAGTCTGAGAATTGTATTTAGTGAGGCAAAACTTCAACATTTCTGTTAAAAATTTTATTTTAACTTTCTGGATTTCTCTGAAAAGAATTTTTCTTTTAAATATTCTGGAGATGCCAAAATGAAAATATTGCTGCAACCACACTGAAGTACTACTGAAATGACACAACAAAAAAGCTGTGGGGTATCGTTACACATTTGCTGCTGCTTATTACAGAAAATATATTTTATGTCGTACTATGACATCCTCTTGGGATAAACTCTGAGAATTTATTGATCTCTATTGTATAGTTTATTATTTGTTTTTATGTTGTATCTAATATAAATCACCCATAAACATTTTACTGACCGGGATTGCTGATATTGCAATCCATAAGAAGTCTCCTTTCAGTCTGAGTTAATTTTCACTTAAGCACTATGATGTGTTCTAAATTAGCATTTTTGATGATAGCATTAATTATAATGACAACATAACATGGAAACACCATGAATATCTAACAGTAGGGGACTGGTTTGAAAGTAAAGGATGAGTAGATTTTGAATGTCTCTCTTTAGGAAAGAGCAGACCCAGAAATGTTGGAAGGATCTAATCAGGTGTGGTAGAGGGCAAGTTCAAATGCATAATGATTAAAACCTGGGGTGTGATGATTTGCCCAATTCAGAGACATTTGGAGGGCAAGTGAGCAGACAGACCAGCAGGACTAGAACAGATGGTCCCAGCTGCAAAGTCGTGAGAGAAACTTTTGGAACTGCATGTTTGGACCAACTTATTAGAAGCCATAAATGACGTGATGATGACAGCAGTGCTTAAGCAAAAGAAATCTGATGGCTTGGTGCAAAATAAACTGAATTGGGGAGAAAACTTTTTACATAATCCAGTCTGAGGGATGACAGAGATACATAAATGAGGGCAATGGCAGAAATTCATAACCAGTTATTACAAATAGTAACTACTACTAATATTTATTTAGTACTTACTCTGTGTGGGATTCGGAATGTTTAAAAGGAAAATGTATTATTTAATTTCATTCTCATAAGAACCATAGGGAAGTGCTTATTATTGCCCCGATTTATGCAGGGAAGGAAACAGAGGTTCAAAGAATTGAAGTGGCTTTTCGAAAGTACCCAGCTGGTAAACAGTGGAGTCAGCGTTTTACACTAAGCTGTCCAGCTCCACCACTCTATGCTGCCTAACGGGATTTGGTGACTTGCCCCCTCCTCACCTCGTCTCTCTGACTCCTCCCCTACCACTTTCCCCCTTGCTAACTCTTCTCTGACTAGGCTCGCCTCTTTGCTGTTCCTGAACAAGCCCTCTCCCATCTCTGCATCTGTTGCTCTTTTTCCTTCTGCCTGAGATGCCCTTCCCTCAGTGAGCCGGCTGGTTTTTCCCTCGCCTTCCTCAGGCGCCTGCTCAAGCATCTCGTCAGTGAGGCATTCCTTACCCTTCCTAAGTAATTGGCTTCTCCATTCTCCTAACACCTTTCCCTTGTTTTATTTTTCACTTTAGAATTTATCCAACATGACAAACTATGTATCTATTTGATTATTTGGTGACTGTCTCCCTCAGCCCCCACTAGAATATAAGGTCCTTGAGGGTAGCAGATTGCTACTGTTCTTTCACTCCTGTACCTGCCTTAATGCCAGGCACCAAATGGACACTTAGGAAATATTTGTTGAATAGATGAATGAAATGAACAGATAAAATTCTCTGTTGGAAGAGATTTAAGGACTTGTCCCTAACCCAGCAAACCTATATCCCTCCAAGACAGTCAGTCTACGATGGCATAGATCATATCTCTTCAGCTTTATATCCCCAATGTCTGACATGGTGCCAAAATAGAATTATATGCTCTATTAATACTATGCAAATGAATGAAAAATAACACACGTGTCTCACGTGTGGTAGGTATGCCACAGTAGACATGACATACACTTTGCCTCTACCACCTCGGATGGTCTCTCTCGGGGTTTTACTTTTTCTGTCTGCTCACCCCTTTCAGTTTCATGATCCAAACTTGGTTCTCTGGGCTCCTGAGTCACTCATTTACTTTTTGAATGGATCTCCTTTTTTCTCCCTTCTCACAGTGGTTTTTGTCCACACCATCTATTTGGCTTTTCTTACTTATTATTTTATCTTTAATTTTTTGTGCATTCATATCTTTTCTGTCCAGCTTTGATGTTTTCATGATCTGTACCACTCTAGTATTTCTTTGTGTCATTCATAAGAGGATGTGCATGAATGAGTAAATGAATGAATGAATTTGTAGGTGAAAAAAATTTATGACAGGAAATGAAAAAAAGGATAAAACAACTATGTATAATGATCAGGTAGACAGAGTTAGCCACCTGAACATTTAATTAACTGAAATGGAACTAACTTAATAGAGTACTTACTTCAACCCCTAAAGTCCACCTGGTCCAGATTGGGGTACGGGGTGGAATGCATCCTTTGAAAACAGAACATGAACAAAGGAATTCCTGTAAGATTTTCTTAAGTTTTAGTCTGGTCATTCCTTTTTAATTGGACTACATTTCATTGAGAAAAAAATTTTAAACAACAACAAAAAATCTCAAATGAAAAAATCACATAGAGTGCTGTGAGTACATGACTTTTTAATGTGTATTCTGTAGGCAGTATTCTGGCAGTATTCCCTTTCTATGTTTATGAAATTATATGTTTGCTTTTCTGTTTCAGGATACGTAATACTGAAGGGAGTAGGAACCATATTTACAATGTTTAGTTGCCTTAAGCTATGCGGAACTCACGTCCTATGTGTATATTCTGTAGGACGGAAAAATTGTAGACTTTGAGAAGCTCAGAAAAGAAGGCTTCATGGAGAAATGAGGTATATTCTTTTGCTGGTGAAAAAATAGATGCAGCCCAGTCCAATGTGGTGATATGCCAGTAACATATGATAGGGGGAGCTTGTGCTAGTGCCCACGAAGTATAACCCTTTCGAGACATGACATACTGCTTCTTGAAAGCTACCACGTTCTTTCAAAAACCCTTTCTCCATAAATCACAAGCAGAATGCATGTGACAAACTGGATGAACACAAGCAGTTCGCTGGAGATGAGTAATTCAGAAAGTTAACCCAATTGCTAACAGTCTGATCAGCCGGAATAACTTTCTACCTAGAGAGTGCCAGAAACAACCTGAAAGTGATCAGAACAGACATTTGCAGTTAGAACCAAAGTGCTCTTCACATATTCAAAATTTACTTTCTGACTAAAAAAAAAAATTATTAATAAATTTATTTCATAATCCCCTGATAAGTTTTGGCCCACCACATCAAATTCTGGCAACTTCATGTTATTATCATTTTATTTGCCTCTAGAGAGAAAAGCTCTCACCCGGATGCAGACAGCTATTTGCTTTTAGCACTGTTGTTTCTTTCTGGGTTTGCCAACTTCGTCAGTTTAAATATGGCATTTAAGATATTTTTTCAATATACTAACCTATGTATAGCTAGAGATAAAAAGCAATATTCTATGCAAAGTTGGACAAAAATAACTTTTGAGAACAAGAAAGCAGGTCAATATGGAATGGATATACATGTCACACTCAGAAAGAAATTGGATCTCTGAGTTCTTGTAGCCTCCTTTAACAACTGTCTTTGTGAGAGGATCAATTATAAATAAATAAAAATGTGTTAAAGAGGAAATCTCTGCTACTAAAAAAAAATAAACTATTTGCTTGTTTAATGTAATTTGTCACTAAAAGAATAGCCTCTAACAATGGAATATCAAGCAAACACAAATTAAAAGTGAACTTGGCATATAAAAATTTTCATATGAAACATTAAACATATTTTGAAAACTTACACATTCCTACATTCAATTTAAATGTTAACCTAAAGCCAGTTTAGAGATGCATATAACTTCATGCATTTCACGGAAGTTCTAATGTGTATTTGACAATTCGTTTGGGAATAAAAATAACAATGACAACAAGGAAAAAAGGAATATGTAAAATTAATTTTCCTAATTTATACAGATTTCTAACAATATAAAATCATTTAAATTGTCTCCATAGACAGAAGTAATAAACTATCCTGGATTGGGTGTCCAGATAGCTTGAAGCTAAGTTTCTGCTGCTAAGGCCCTAGAGCCCATATCAGAAAAGGCGTGTTGTTCCTCACAGAGGTGGGAACTCAGTGGTTTGATAAATACTTTTGTGTAGATACGGACTCAGGGGACATTTGGAAGTCTCAGGTTGGCACTTTATTTTCAAATGGTCCAAAGAGTAAACAGATGTATATTTTGAAATTATTTTTCAGTTTAAGAACTTCAAAGCCTCAGGTAACCCAATCAGAAGTGTGTGTGTGTATGTGTGTGTCTGTGTTGAATTTAAAGCAACAAATTAAACCACTTTCCTTTCTAGAGTAATACTGCTAACAAACACTGAAGACTTCCTTTGCCACCACTTTAAAGTAGGCTTAAAATAAGAAAGACAGCTAGTGGGAATTAAACCAGAATTCACAGGGAGAGTGTGGGCCTGCAAAAGTGAAAAGGCTCTATTTAAGAAGGAAATGGGAAAAAACCAACCTAAAATGGGTTGTTTATTTCTACTGTTTCTGGAAAGGAATTAAGATTTGAGATTCCAAATACCATCGGAAATGACTGACTTTGGGATACCATTGCATAAGGAAAAGGCCTAAATATCTAAAAATTAAATCCCATTGTTAGATGCATAACAATAAACAATGAGAAGGTTAAAAATGACTAAACTTTTCAAAGAGCTGAATCTCTGCCATGACCAATAAATTAGATTACTCATTTTTAAACTGCAATTGTCTAATGTTACAGGAACTTACCATTTACGTATAAAAAGAATACACCACTTACAACAGAGTAATGAGGCCCTCTGGACTAGATTATTTGTGTGATTTTCATGCTTTATGATTGTATAGATATATGATAATCATTACTGTATATTTTTGGAGTTGTTTAGTACTTTGATTTAAAAAGAAAAAAACAACCTCAAACTTTCAAATTCCAACTAAGTGGTAAAAATAGGTCATGGCTTTCTCTATGCCTTCTCCAGCTTCCAGGAGTTCATGTCTGGCATCTTATCTATTCTCCCTGGCCTCCGCTGGGCTATCTTTGACCGACTCACAGGGCTCTACCTACTTCCTCTTCTTACACCCTATCGAAAATAAAGCTGATACTTGAGGTCACATAGTAAAACTAAACTTTAGTTGGATTGTAATCAGTTACTTAATTAAAAGCATAAATCATGGGCTTTTAATTCCGACCCTGTTTTAGAAGGGAATGAAGCAACAAGGAAACATTAGCTATACCAGAAAGGAGAAAATGCTACATAAATGAGACCCTAAGATGGAAGACAAACTTTGTAGATGTCATGGCTTTGCTCTAAATTGGCTTTACTGGCCTTGTAACAGGGAGAAAAATAGAAAAGGTTAGTGGAATATTTCCTCCTTGATGCTGCAAATTCTGAAAGATTCACACTTTTCTTTTTTAAAAAATTTCTTCTTTTAAAGAAAGGCACGATCTGTAAAAAGGGGCCTCCTTTGTCAAATGTGGCATTCAAGGTTATCTCTGTCTACCTGGCTTCCTCATCCTCTAAACACCCTCCTTATTAGGGAGGGCGTCATCCCTACTAAGCCCTCACGTATCTGTTCAGCCTGGGCCTGCACGTCCTGTCTCAGGGTGACTGGTTATTAAGGGCTGGAGAGAATCGTGGGAGTGTATTCAGCAGTTCTCACATGCAACCTTGAATATATTCTTTTTTGTGGGTTCAGCCCTGGTCCTGCCAATGCTCAAGTCTCTATTCCTGGATCCCTGCTTTTGAGTCCCAGCTTCAGTCACTGTCTGATTGCACCTGGCCCTGACGCACACAGCTCTGCGATAGCTCCCTGCTGGCTTGTGTCTCTGACACTGCTTAGTGCCTGCTCATGTAGACTGCTTTCATCTTGTGTTCCGATCATGACTGTCTTGATATCATGAAACTCAGACATTCTCACGATAATCTCTCTCCTAGATATGCTTTCTGGACACTCGGTTCCATGGATCCCTCCCCTCAGCTTCTGCTTTGTCCATCTTCCAACTTGTATAAGATTCAGGGGTCTGTCTAGACCCTGCCAAGTCCTGACCTTTCCTAGCCAGGACCACACTGTCCTCACTTGGGAATTTTTGACACTTTATTTTATCCAGGAAAAATATGAGCCAATGGGTTTATTTTTAGTTGATTATTGAACTTACTATTATTTAATAGCCATAAAATATTATTAATATTCCATAGCTATTATTATATAGCCATACCAAGACTGACTCTAAGTCATTAAATCATAAGCTTTTAATAAAAATGATAGAAAAATCATAATAATATAATAGTATCATTTTATAGAGTTTAGACCCAACAGGTTCATATATGTTCTATGTTTTCAACTTAGCTGTAGGTCATCAGTTTCGGCCATGTTTTCCGGTGGGAGAAAGGGAATCTCTCATTCATTACACAGTGTGCTCACAGAGTTGCCAAATAAAAGTCGTCTGGTTGGCTCTTACTAGATATATCATAAGGTCTTACTAGGAGCACCCTTCCTACAATGATGTGAGGAAGGAGAAGGATACCGAACCAACCACTACACAAGTCCTGATAACTTCTTGCTATTCAGCACAAATCTATGGGCTTGGGAGGGTATATTTTGGGAAAGTATTTTTGACATTTTTCAGGAAAAGTTAGTTCATAATACTAAAGAAATTTGTCAATGATTCTTTGTCAGAAAGTGTATTAAATTATGGTTCTAAATGGCTCATATATTCCTCTAACAAATGTGATTATGGATTGTATAATCATTTGAATACGAGCATATTAATTCACCTCAATACTGAGATGAGCAAAGATGGGGATTTTCACATCTTTACAATTTTCCAAGTGAAATAAACTCATTAAGTCTTGATTATAATGAGACAAAATTACAATGAATCAGAACTTGGAAAATGTTCACATCAATTTCTTTATGTAATTATATATCTAATAAGCAAATCCTTTCTAAAATTTTGTAACTTGGATACCATATTTCTATGCTTTTAGAAAATTTCCAACGTGAAGATTAACAATTAGGTTCTTCCAGTATAATAACTTTAGTCATAGAAAGAGGAACTATGTTATATTGGGGTTTCATTTTTATTTAGCTAAATTACTACTGATCGATTATCCAAGTAAACCTAAATTTGTTAACAAAGAAAGGTTAGGATACAAATTAAAACAGTAAGTAAAAAACATCATTAATTCATAGTCCAGCTGATTTCTATCTGAAGCTACAGTTGAAAGTTTAGTCATTTAAAAAAACAAAATCATATTTAGCACTATTCCTTAACATTTAGGACAAGAAATAATAAGAGAAAAATAGAATTGAATACTAAGAATGTCTGTATCCAAATTTCTTATTTCTCTCTAGCTCTAAATTTACAATAAGTTTCACCAAACTTTTCCATCAAAAATATTCTAAACTTTTCTTGTTTTGTTTCATGGGGAGATATATTTCTTACTGGGAAAATAAATGCTATTTTATTGAAGAGTTGGTTCTTAACAAACTAGTGAACTGGAATTGGTGCAGAAAGCCCTCGCTGTGAAGGTATCTAGTACTTATTGCAAAGACTCCTGGCTGAAAGAATTTGTCAATTCATACTCCTCATCTTCACCAGGAGATGAAAAAGGCAAACATAGCACAATTAGAGCATGCTTTTTTCCTACAATGAATCTGTATCAAATTTGAAATCAGATCTCTCCTCCTAACTTTAAATCTCTTGGAAACTTAGTGTCCCAGCTTTTGAAGGTTTTGGTTTTTCATATTTCCCTAATGATCATAAAGATGCCAAACGTTTTTCATATGCTTTTTGACCATTTGTATGTTTTTGGAGAAATATGTATTCAACCCTTTGTCCATTTTTTAACTTATTTGTTTTTTTAATGTTAAGTTTTAAGAATTATTTATATATTCTAGATATTCACCCCCTATCGGATATATGGTTTGCAAATATTTGCTCCTATTCCATAAGTTGCCTTTTCATTCAGTTCGTTGTTTCCTTTGCTGTGCAGAAATTTTAAAGTTTGATGTAGTCCCATTCATCTATTTTTGCTTTTGTTGCCTATGTTTTTGGTGTTATACCTAAGAAATCCTTGCCAACACCAACATCTCGAAGATTTTCCCTTATATTATCCTTTAGGATTTTACAGTTTAATATCTTACATTTAGGTCTTTAATCCATTTTGAGTTAATTTTTACACCTGGTGAAGGTAAGGGTCCAACTTTATTATTTGACATGTAAATGTCCTGTTTTCCCAACACCATTTGTTAAAAAGTCTATCTTTTCCCCATTGTGTAGTCTTGGCACCTTTGTGAAAGATCATTTAACCATATACATGAGACTTTATCGCTGGGTTCTCTATTTTGTTTCATCGGTCTATATGTCTATCTTTATGCCAGTGACATGCTGTTCTTACTGTAGCTGTATAATATGTTTTGAAATCAACAAGTGTGAGGCTTCCAGCTTTGGTTTTTTCTCTCAAGATTATTTTGACTATTTAGGGTCCTATGAGATTCTATATGAATTTTAGGATTTTTTTCTATTTTTTTAAAAATGCCGTTGGGATTTATGATAGGGATTGCTTTGAATCTGTGGATCACTTTGGGTAATATGGATGTTTCAACAATATTAAATCTTTCAATCCATAAACATGGGGTATCTTTCCATTTATTTGTATCTTTTTTGTTTTGTTTTAAATTAATTTATTTTCAATTTCAGAATATTATGGGGGGGGCAAACACTTTGGTTACATAAATTGCCTTTGCACCACTCAAGTCATAGCTACAAGCTTGCCCGACCCCCAGACAGTGAGCACCAGTGAGTTAGGTGTGAGTTTACCAGTCAGCTCCTACCCCATCCGACCTGCCCAGCACCGAATGAATGTTACTTTGATATGTGCCCATAAGTGTTGGGCAGTCATCTTTAATTTCTTTTAGCAATGTTTTGTAGTTTTCAGTGTACAAGTCTTTCACCTCCTTGGTTAAGTTTATTTCTGTGCATTTGTATTCTTTTAGATACTATTGTAAATGGGATTGTTTTCTTAATTTCCTTTTCAGTTTGTTCATTGTTAGTGTATAGAAATGCAACTGATTTTTTTTTTTTTTTTTTTGGATAAAGTGTATAAAGTTGTTTCACTGTCTAGATTGTGTGCCGTGGCGTCAGCCTAGCTCACAGCAACCTCAAACTCCTGGGCTCAAGCGATCCTACTGCCTCAGCCTCCCAAGTAGCTGGGACTACAGGCATGCGCCACCAAGCCCGGCTAATTTTTTCTATATATTTTTAACTGTCC
>CAUYSK010112382.1:0-27346 GCA_963575035.1 Avahi laniger
CTCATCTATAACAAACTCATGTTTCCAAGAAAAAAACCACAAAGGAAGGAAAAACCAAAATAGATACGTAATACCAATCTCCATGGTGCTAAGAGAGTTTCTCCTCCCTTGTGTAGACTTAATAGTTATTAGAGCAGGAGGCTATCTTCTCATCGATTTGTATTATGTATGTGTGTGTGCACTATATGTATATATACTACACATAAAATATTCATACATTTATATACATTTGTATATATAATACATACATGAGGCTGTCCAGAGAGTATCCAGCCATTGTTAATATAATGAGAACATATTATGTGGCTGGATACTTTCCGGACAGCCTTTGTACACATGAAATATATATAGTTTTTATACATAGATATGATATATACACAGTATGTATTTGGAGACACACATATGTATATACATATTTACATACATGTATATATGATTAAATTAATAGTGCACATTACAATTGATGGCATCTTAAAATAGAAAAATAATTCAGTACTTTCCTGATCTAAGAACAATGAATCAATAGGAAAAGACTCATCTGCCTTCCAGAAGGAATCAGACGCATACTTATATACATATTGAGACTTTTAAAATGTCAAGCCTAAAGTAAAATATTCTCATTGAAAATCAGATTTGGAACTTAGTTAATTCTTACCATTTCCTTAAAAAAAGAAAAGAGATCTGAGGTATATATGAAAAAAAAAAAAGTTTCATTATGTTAAATCTGGATGGTGGGTTTACCACTGCCTAATTTTACCGATCTTTGAACAGTGGCATAAGGTTGAAATATCTCATATTTTAATAAGAGCTGGCCTCCCTTGCCAGACTTCTCTTTCTCAACTGTAAACTCCAGAAAAAATAAAGTCTTACATTTTTTTTTTCCCCTCAAGAAAATAGGTGGTTACTCATGAATTCTGTATACAGCCAGATGGCTTTCCAATTTTAAGGCAATAGTCAGTCTTGCTTGGACACGCAAGGTCTCTGAAAATATACCATCCATGTACCAGTTTAGAAAATTTATGTAAATTTATTCCAGGGATAAGTGAGATAAATCAAAGGCAAGAACTTAAGCACAAAAGTCACAGTGTCAGAGGACAGTGGTGAGCAATTTTACAAACTGAACCCAGAGAATTACATCCAAACAATTGTTGTAAATAAAATTGCAAAATTAAACGTGCACATTAAAAAGTAATTTTTGAAAAGCAATCTATTTACTGTAGCAATTGAAAATTTAGTAATAAAATTAAAAAGTAGCAATAATCGGGGTCTGGAATTCTATATTACACAAAGATCTGCCCCACCGTGTATAGGAAGAAGTAAAATACACTAATTTTTTCATCATACATAAGAAAGAATAAAAGATAATAATTCTTGAGTTAGGTCATTAGAGTAGATAAGGCTTTTTACCTTCTAGAAATGTACCTTTCTCAGCACTGGAAAAAATAAAAGCAGAAAAGACAATTATGGAAACAGGAAGGCACATAAATATAGAAAGTATAAAATAGGACAGAAGTTAGTCTAACCATTTTGGTTAAGATAGAAAATTAACATTTGAATATTAACTGTTTTAATACAATGTTCAACAATGAAGATACTAAGAATTTGTTAAAAACACAATCCAACTATAAGCTATTTTTAAGGGAAACAAAAGGACAGATAAATTGTCCAAAACTTAAAAAAAAAAAAAAAAAAAGAAGGATGAGCTGTATTTACCAGGCACCCACAGATAAAAAGAAAGCAGAGATGATGATAATAATTTAAGGTAAATTTGAATTCAGGACAAAAAACATTAAATGAGAAGGAGTATTCTTTATTAAGAGTTAAAATCCTTAATAAAGAAATTATCAAACATTTAGGTGACAAATCAGGGAGCAATTCAATAGATAAATTGAAAGCTTAGAAATTAGAAAAATGGACAAAAAATATGAGAATTAGATTGCTCTCAGCCTTTGACAGATTAAAAAATATGAGAATAAAAGATATGAGTATCATAACATGGACAGAATTGAAAAAATATATACTGATCCAACTTTATATCATACAAAGCAGTTATCAAGGAATGGTTACAAAAACCTTGATCCAATAATAGGCTATTAAAATTTAACAAATTCTTTAAAAAGGAATTGCAAAGGCCATAAGTTCTGAGTATTATGCAATAAAACCAGAGCTTAATAACGAAAATTTAAGCAAACATACCCAATTACTTGGAGATCTTTAAAGAAAAAACACAAAAATCCACAAAAATTAAATCTCTGTGAAATAACTCTTAAAGAGAAAATTTTAAAAACTTCATAAGCTATTAGAGAAGTATTAATATACAGCATATCAAAATTTACAGATGGGTAGATTTATTAAACAATAAATAAAAATAAATTATGTTCATGAGAGTAAGAAAAAGATGAGAAAATAACAGGATATAAAAGATGATAGCAGAAATTATAGAAAATGAAAAAAACAAATTCAAGAATAAATCTATAAACTGACGATTATTTTAGGGGAAAGAAGTAAATTAAATGAAGAAAACAAAAACCAAAATGAAGCGGGGAAGACGACCTTCCTAAAAGGCTCCCATGTGAGTTTTACCAGTGAGGATTGTTTTTCCTCAAACCCCACACCCTTTAAAAGCAACAATAAACTCCTAGAAACTGATCAGTCTCTTCTATGTGATTTGTTCCAGACCACAGGAAAATAGCAAAAGCTAAGCTGTATATCTGGTGAAAATAATTTGATAGAAACTCTACCATCAAAATTTTAAAAAGAAGAAAAAATTAAAATAACAAAAATTTCCACATGGATATAGATGTGAAAGTATTCTAAGCAAAATCTTAGCAAACTCTATTTACTATGTGTTAAAAGAATCACAAGTCAAGAATTCATAGGTTTTGCCACCAAGAAGTAAGGAAGTCTACATATTAGGCAATCTACAGGTTACATAAACGGTATTAAAAATAGCTTAGATAAAATGTGATCAAAAGTCATCTTTCTTAAGATGATGAAAAACATCTATCTATGTATCTCATTATAAATCAATGATTGCTATCCCCCGTAGGCAAAGACGTCAGAAGCACTGCAGTTAAAATGAGTATGGCGCGAAAGTTCCTCCTTAGTCCTGAACCACACCCCCTCTCAGGCCCGACGGCAGGCCTCTTTGTCCACCTTTCTTGCCTAGCAGCTACTGCCTGGACAGGAGGATTATTAAAACTTGCATCCGGGGTCTGGGAGCAAATATTGCTTCCTCCTTTTCCAAGGCAGTTACTGCCACACCACCATGTCTACACAGAGGGGCTTATTCCACCTCTGTTGGCTTTGGCCCTGTTGCTTGGTCTTCTGTTTTTCCCTTTCCCAGTCTGCTCCTTAAGCTTCAGAATTTATGCTCTCCTGTAAAACCCCCAAGCCCCACCTACTTCAGTCGTAGAGGCTGCAGCCAGTATCCTTTTAACCCCAAATCCCACTGGAAGAGCCCTCAGGTTAGAGTCACAGTCCCAAAAGGATTTGGTTAAGGATGGTTAAGGATCTGGTTAAGGATGCTGTTTAGCATCCTTGTTTATTTTCCCACCCTAAGAAATGAGGCCGGAGAATTTCAGGAGTTCATTTATTACCCCTATGATCTCTGTGCTCAGAATATTCAGGCCTAAAATGCTCATACACTTATCTTCTCAGCCACTCGTAAGCTCAAAGAAAGCAGAAACTATGACGTGTGTCCCCGCAACAGCAGGCGAGGACGGAAATCTAACTTTTCCCGAGCCCGAATCCCGTGTTTATCCTCCCTGGTGTTTGCAACCTTCACAGTCTCTGCTGGACTCGCAGGAACCAATCCCTTGTGGACTAATAAGGAACAGTCTGCCCTTGCGCTATCCCTGGAATCATTATCATCTTCTTTTATTTAGCTATTCACAGACTTAAGATTTATGGTTCTTGAAGATAGGAACCTTATCTTACCCCCCCTGACTCCCATTAGACGGAGCACAGTTTTTTCCTACTTAGCAGGCTGAATAAATATTTGCTAAATGGATTTAAAGATGAAAATTGAACTGCTTGAGCTCACCCTGTGTCAGATTACTCAATGGGTTAGACGTCAGGTTTTATAATTAGGAAGACGGTCACCTCCGTGGTGCCATTACTGTCAGACCAGATGACAGGGTCCAGAAAGCGTGTGCAGTGTGTATGGGGAGTGGGGGGTACACAGTCGGGGTGGGGATGGCAAACCTGTCTGAAAACACTGGAATGAATGAACCCAGCAAAGAGAAGGTTTAAGAACAGGATTGCGGGTTATGAAGGCGAGTTGGAGAGAGGCAGCATTTGTTTCCACGTAGAAGGCGGGACAGACGTGAGATAATGGATTACATTTGATGGGGAAGAATCCAGACTGGGCTGAAGGAAGTGTTACATGATTTAGACAGTTGCCCTATACAGACTCTTCTCCTGGAGAGCTTTGAAGACAGAGCTGCCATCTATTCATCCTCGGTGGTTGAATACACAGGGCTTCCTGGGAGGGTGTTCGTAAACTCAACACCATATTTCACGTTTAATTCTGAGACTCTGTGGTATGAATGACATTAAGAAAGAGCTTTGCAGCAACTTGACTCTAAACAGTTTAATTTTCTTTTTAAATCCACAGGCCAAATTCAAGTGCTAAGTCAGGTTTCTAGTCTGGGTTTCACGGGGCTGCGTTTAAAAGCATGAGCCAGTGTGTGGCACTGCTTCTCGCAGACGTTGGAGAGGTGTCCGGCGGCGGACACTTGGGGAGAGACAGGAACAGCCAGCATCGTTTTCTGTCCCTGTCAGATGCGAGGAGCTGCATTCACCAGGCCTCTTTAAATGAGTTATGGAAGTGACCCGGTGTTTACTTTCTATTATGAGGAAGTACATTGCTGTGCAGGCTTGGAATTAACTGTTTTCATCTGGTTACCTAAAGGACACCTCCCTGGGATGTGAGTACAATCGTCCCAGTCATTCTCCCGGACATACAGAGACCAGTAATTAATGGCCCCCCGCGCGGTCCTGGCAAAAACTAAAAAGGAACTGGAACAGCCCTGGGAATCAGGAGTGTGAAACGTAAAGGATAAAAGCTTGGTTTATTTTTGCAGACCATGCACTTGCGGGAGGTGGCCGGGAGGCCACCACAAAGTCTTCCCTGCTCTGCACTTCCCGGACCCTCCTCTTCCCCAGAGCACCGCGGGGCAGGGGACGCTGGGAGGACGCTGTCATACGTACAGCTGTGTGTTTGCGGAAAAGAAAATCACGTTTTCTGTCATAACAATGTGATAACACTGTCCCCTCCACGAGCAGAGGTGGGCTGTCCCTCACCCAAGCTGAGGGGCGTCTCGTCAGCCCAAACCACCGTCTTGAGAGAACTCGAGCCAAGGGCCTTTGTACGATGCTTGTCGAGGCCTGCCTGCTTGGACGTGTGTGTGTGAGATCTTTTTGTACCATTTTACTCAAAGAGGGGACAGAAGCCCCAGGTCTCACGCTTCGGGTGAGCAGACAACGGTGGGACAGCACAGCAGTGCAGGTGACACTCAAGGTTTCATTAAAGGGACTGGTTCACACACAAAGCAAGTGTTGGTCTGGCGTTTTCTTCTCCCTTTTGCTCCCAGGAAGGTAACCGATAACACGCACACACTCACAGAAATGTCTGTGGCTTATACCTCATCTGTGTTGGTCACCAGGTGAGCCCAGGAGGATGACCACTTGACGTAGCCAAGGAAAGAGCAGTCCTTGGACCCAGGCGGGTTGCCCTTGGAATCAGTATCCTTCCTTCCAGCTGAGGGTGAAGGATTCCACTATGGTCCACACTGGGGGTTTCAGGGCTCTTCACATTGGAAAGTGAAGGGGGTGATAGTCATTCTTGTGTCTAGCTGGGCGATTCCTCCTGGGATGCCAGCAGTCTCAAGCTTTCTGGTTGCCTCAGCTTCTGTGCAGGCAGCGAGGTCCAGTTTGTCCCTATGGTTGGTCTTCTCTGTGTCAGCCATCTTCCTTGGTCCGCAAATTTTCCATCTTGGAAGAGTGCATCTTCTTTGATTTGTTCTGGTTTTAGGCTGCTAGAAAATTAGATACTTTCTGGTTGAATGAATAAAAGACAGACACGCTGTCAACTACTAGCGGCCAGAGGCTGTGCAACACCTGTTCAGTAGGCATGACGCAGAATGAATGAATGAATGGAGGAAAGGAAGGAAGGAATAACAATAACCTATTCAATCTCCACTAAGGAAGGCAGTAAAATGATTCCCTCTCACCCAATCCTTCCATCTCACTCAGCATCTCCCAGACTTAACAACTGTTCTCCAAATTCCAGGTAGCTGAGACAATCTATCCATGCAAAAAATTTTTTGTCATACTGCCTTGAAGTTTAAGGTGAAGGACAGTTGGATTACTGCTTGCCCAGATCACCAAAGTGGCCTCTACTTTGCCTATTCAGAACCTACATTGGTCACTCACCTTTACAGAGCTATATTTTTAAATGTATGCTAGGTTAGGACTTTCTAAAAGGAATTTAACACTGCTAATAGACCAGAGTAGTGTAAATAAACCTTCTGGATGCCATTTGGCTAAGGAAATTTGAGTTCAGGAATTTCAAATAGGGACCTCAATTCCTATCCTACAAACAACCGCGCACGCACACATAAACACAAACACACACACCCTAACCGACATTAATTACTATGTTTTAAAAAGCCTCTCTTAATTTATATCTGAAACGTCCCTCTTATATAAAGGAGTACACAATGATTTTTTTCCAAGCTGCAGGTTTTAAAGCAGAAAGAAAGAAGAAGAGAATGTAAGAGAAGAAATCCTGTAAATGAGGAGAATTCCAGAGAGTAGGAAAATACACATATCCAGGGAGGGCAGGGATCTGCGAAAAGCCACATTGTACAAGTGTCTTGTAACCGTCAGAAGATTTGAGCCCCCAAACTGCATTAGAACTGATCAGCCTCATAAAATGAAGCACTTTCTGTTCCCTCTTGTTTGGAGTAGACATCCTTGTCCAAGTGCGCAAGATTTGCGAGAGGAAAGAGAATCGTGCATTCGGATCAGTGGCAGGACACTTTTGGGCAATCTCGGTACTATTTGTCTCTGAGCAATTAGCTGGGAGGGCTGAGAGCCTGGCACACTGGGAGGACCCTCCTCCAAAGACAGCATAACCTGTGCCTTCCCACCTCCCCTTCCTCCCACCATGTTTACAGGAGAAGGTGTTTCTCCAGTTGGTACTCAAACAGAAGCTGACGTTGGGTTTGCTTCGAAGAGATTGATGTGCGTGCAGCTTTTTTATACGGTCCTTCACGCAAATCCAGAGATTAAAATGAGCCTTAACATAAACTACAGGGAAGGAGCATAAAAATGATTCTAAACCTCACCTGTGCCCGGCTGACACCTGTAAAACACAATTGTGTTTTAATGCTAACACTTTGGAAGGGCTCAGGTAAATAGAACGCCATATGCAAGGCTTTCAGATCCTGGCAAATGCCATCAGTACTTACTATCCCCGTAGGTAGGTTTTCTCTTGCTGTGCTCCAAGTTCGAATGGAATATAAATGCACCATTAAGGCTGCCCGGGAAGTACGGAGAGTGGCTGTTGCATAGTTAAGTGAAAAGGCAGCTTTTTATGTCTGATAGAACAGTCATCTCACAAACAACAAATTGGTGCAAAGAGGCAGGAGGAAGCAATGTATGGAGAGAAACCTCAACAAGAAAGGCAGATGGAAATCTGAATTCTTTTATAAGTTCCTTTAAATAGCATCCTACACTTTATCCAAGAAAAATGCTTCTTCTTTCCTGGGCTTAGAAGTAATGTGCCTGTCCCCCAACCTCCCACCCCAGCACACCCATGAAAGCCAGTATGATCACCACCTCATTGTTACTAAGAAAAGGAAAAGAAAAGATGCAAGAACCAAAGTCATCTTTCACTACAGTAACAAAACAAGTTTAGCTTGTCAGCGAATGATGAATGGTTACCTATCACTTTCCCAGGGAGAGAGAAACCAAAGATTGTGTATCAATTTTTATAATTTTAAGGCTGAAAGATAATAACTCTGCAGAAATGGAGCAGACTATATAAAAATCCCCTCTGAAAATGTGATTACACATAAAAATCCATAAAAATGTACAAAGTGATAGATGAACCAAAACTAAACAAATGCAGTTTTTTATCCTTTTGGAACTGAGCAGAAATAGCATATGTAGAGAGAATGATTTTATTTTATATTTTTAAGAGAAATATTTGGAACTTAATTGAATTATACTTCTGGTGGGAACTGAAATTTTCAGACAGAATATCAGATTTTACTTTAAATTGAATTCTATATTGAAGAAATGAAGAACAAACCATCAGTGAAATATTAGCAATAAAGTTGACACATTTCAATAAACAACTAAAAATCTGAGCATAATATGAGCTAGCACAATTTCTTTGTACATTCTCCTAAACTCCCGAAGGGTCTATTCTAATTATTCTTGATAATCCTAATAAGGAAATGATCTTTGATCTATTTTAATTAAATCCAGTTTACATTTGATATTTATTTTTAGAGATTCTTAGATAAAAATTAAATCCTTTTTTTGTGGCCACCCTGGCTAAACCTACTGTGTCTCTCACACCTTCAACTTCACATTGTTAATGAATCTGGAACACGTATTGAGATGCATGTCTCATTTTGCTTATTCCTCAGAAGTTACCAAGTTAATCCTGGATTCTGTATACCACATCTTACCATCGTACATTATTTTTTATTCATTTTAAGTTATTTTGTTTGAGTTGAGCTTTCAGGGATTTCATGACTGTCCCATTAGGTACATTTAACCAACAGCAAAATATGCAATAAAATGCGCTTACATTTTTTGCCATTAGAAATCACACCAATAATTTGTGTTTCTTTTATAATTACAGTTGTGCCTTTTTTTCTCTTGGAAACTTTAAAAATTTTATGTCAGAGGTCCTTAGAGGTCTCCTTATGTTTTTCAACTCATGGTTAACAACTATTAATAGTATGGGCCACCACTGTACAGTGTAGTTGAAGCTTTTTTCTTTTCCCTGCAATCTAAGTGAAGCACCCACTGTAAATACAGTAGAATGGTTTTTAATGTGGAGTTTCAACATATTATTTAGATCAACTAGGTTTACAGAAAGTACAGAGACCAGGTTAGCATCATACCAACGAAACCTGTATTTTTAAGTGTCATAAGGAAAAACACTATGCCAATGCATAGGTCAGCTTTGCTTACAGGAAACTATCTTCTCCACGCCCTCAGACAAAAAGTTGGCCTGAAAACCAACAAGGTGGAGTCAAGGAAACGAAAAGGGAATTGGATGGGTAATACAGGTTGGAAGAATGAATTTCAGAGCAGAGAGGAGGTGTGCAGAGGAACGAACCTTTGGTTCACCACCAATTTCTTTAATTTACGATGACTCTAAAGTCTTGGTCAAAAACCCACTCAGGTTGTATAAACGTCCAGCCCCCAGCGGCCTCCATTCCTGATATAAGAGACCTGTAAAAACAGACAATATGCTAGGAGCACTGATGTGCCTGCTATAAACAGTATGAACTGCAATTCATCTTGCTAAACACCTTGGACAGGAGCCAGCTTGAAAATCATAAAGGACCTTGGGATAAAAGATGTTGTCACTGAAGAAACCCTGTTTGCTTATCCAAGAAAAGGCAACCAATTAATAGTTTTATTACTAATACCATTACCCTGAGGGCTAAAATTAGGTTTCTTTATTTATTTTAAGTTCAACATACTAAATTCCATCCTAACACACAAGGTACAGCTTGTATTACAAATGAATAACTTAATTAAAAAACATTGATTTTGCTCATTGACTGCCGCAAATTTTATTAAATATTAATGATAACATTTTGTATTTTTTATACTAGTCATGAAAGTTTTATGCACTCTCTCCCCTACAGCAGCCTTAGATTTTATGACAAAATCTTAGGCAGCCCAAAGTACAAACATAAATATTGCATTGGCCAGCTTGGTACAATATATGTGTGTACATAAGCCAATGAGTAGACGTGTGTACATTTACCCAAATGTGTCCTGGGTTAGGAGAGCGGTCACAAAGGGAGAAAGGGAGAACTGTGAATTGGTGAAAGTTTGTGTTTTATTTTAACCACCAAGAAGGGTCACCCCAAAACTCTTAGGAACAAGTACGCTGTGAGATGTGAGAGGGGACCTCTAACTGTGCCCAATCCCCAAATTCTGTATGTGGAAAGCAAAGAACAAAGCATTGCTCCATAAATAATGTCCTTTTACGTATTACAAGTCCTCTGTGGCAAAATGTTTCACCCAAAGGACAAAATTCTCCTTTTTCCTCATCCCATGTGCCCCAGAAAACCAATGAAGACCACCAGCCAACTGGGGAGCCTTTAACATTTTGGTAGGTTTTGCTGTCATTGTTTTGCTTTTTTTGGGTTTAGTCTTACATGTTTATGTCAGAGTCTACACAGCCTCGGGGACTGTTATCAGTCTAGACGGACTAGAAGTGACCGTCATCTGGTTTCTCCACGCTCTTAGTAGGAAGCATAAATGTTTGGGTTCAGCTGACAGCCGTGTGCAGGGAATCAGACAATACCATTATCTGGAATGTTCTTCTATTATTTGGAAACCTGCACTTAAAAATCTGCAAAACACTCAGCAGGAATCATGAGTTTGAACTACTGCATTGACTTTTTGTTTTCTCTTCCTCTGTATCTCAAAGTCATTTAGAAACAACCAAGAAGTTAATCTGTTTAAGTCATTTCCTCAATCACCTCCAGGTCAGAGGCTCGGGCCTCTGAGATACACAGTCTTCCCCAAACTTAACACACTTCCTTAGGGATAGGATCATAGCAACTGTGGACTTGAAAACAAAGCTTGAGTCTTACTAAACACTTGTCAAAAAGATTCCAGTCATATTAGACATAGTTTGCAAATGCCCACGGTAGCCAGAGGTGGGGGAGAGAGGAGGGGAGGAGGGACGCTTTCCAAAGGAAAGACTTCACGCAAAAGACATTAAGCATTTTCTGGAATGGAGTAATTAAAAGGCAGAAGTAGCAGTTTTGGAACAACAGGCCATGAAAGGTAATACGTGAATATCAACTTATTCAATATTGCAGTCACTGTAATAGTATACTTAGGGACCTGGGCATATGTTTGGGTTTCAGCCTGTATTGGTTTGGGCTGAATTATCAAGGTTTTGGTAAAGTTTTCCTCCCTCTACTACTTTCTCTCTTCAGCAACTTCAGCTACCACTGGCCTCTGGAAACACTATCCTCTCCTTTTTCTGGGGGCCTCCTGCTGCTGGACTGGGGTTCCTTCATATCCCCTAGTTCCCAACCCAACAGTCAGTCCTTCATTAGAAGTTTCTAGAAACACTTAAGTTGGGACTTCTTTTTCTTCCTTCCTTCCCACATCTTTCCTTCCCTTAGTCCTTTCTTTTTCCTGCTAGGATTCTAAAATACGCAAAGAATTTGTAGTTTTTCCTTGGTGTGGCGTCACTCTCAGGCTGTGTTATGTAAAACAACTCCTCTAGACATCAAGTCACAGGTGGCTTTGAAAAAAGAAATCTAAAGAAAGTATTCAAGGGAAAACCATCACCAATCCCTGATACCACAATTGGTGCACACATTTTTCTATGCATTTGGAGATAGGCAAAAGGCCACCTAGTTATATCGGTATCATTTCCCTTTCTGCTGTGGAATAAAGTTTCTTTTTCCTAATAATGAGTACTCAGGAAAACAAAACAAAGCGAAAAAGAAAACAACTTTTCTTTGCCATGGCGGTTGACATTAGACCCAAGGGCACACGCTCTGTAAGTTTGACACATTTCTCAAAGTACTGGTGTCCTCAGCCCAGCTTGACTGTGAACTGGGTCTGCACAGCCACCTTTAGTCCTCCCAGAGAAGAAATTAAATCTGCATCTTGACTGAGTTGCCTGGAAGAGACTGTTCAATTATTTATGGCGCAATAGCAGGGAAGTTGCTCTTCTCTGCAAGCTGGGGGTGAGGGTGGGAGTGGATTCTGCCTCTTGTCGACTCCAGGCCACTGTGTTAGTGAGTCCTGTAATGTCTAGAGAAAATAACAAGGCTGGAGGCAATAAGATATATTAACAAAAAAGCAGCAGTAAATCACTTTTCACTGTTTGGAGGTTGCACTCAGACCAGCACAGCTGCCACTGTGCTCTGGCGCTGCCCGGGATGTGACTGATGCGTGCTGGCACCTGATTGCGAGTGGTGCGGCTGGCAGTGTGGAATGGACCACATGGATTTCAAGTTCAAGTTTTAAAAATGGAAATAAGGAGAAACTGGAGAATTTGTCAAGTAGGGATTTTATGGATTGGAAACACCTGCTTCCCGTTTTTGGTTTTAGCTCCTGGACTCAATGTCGTGGCACCTTTGTGTTGAGAACTGGAAGATGTGACTTTGGTTCTCATAGGGCTGGTCAGGGATCAATTCCTTGAAGTTTCTCAGTTATTTACTGGTATTTTAGAAATTGTTGAAGCACAGAGTCACCTGGAGAGCCTCAGTGGCGTTTTATTAGGGCAAGTCTTTCCCATGGAGACCTACCCATTGGTTTCTGATGCCCAGGTTGCTCTAACATGGAAAAAATAAAACTACTGCATAATTGTAGAGATCTAAACACACATACTATGAGAAAGGAAACATATGTACATGTCAGGGTAAAATTATCTCAATGACTAATAGCTTATTTTCTAAAAGCTCTATTATGTTAATAAGGCCTGGGAAAATAATACAATATGGCGGAGGCGCACTGAGAACACGAACACTACGCAGAACAAAAGACGGAGATTACAAAAGACTATTTTGTAATTTTTCCTAAAACGAGGGCTTAGAAAATGATTCATCCTCGTCACCTGAACAGAGCAGAAATTCCAATCTAAAATGCACATGGAGGATCACCTTTGTTTCAATTTCGAAGGGATATTATTTAACCTAACTTCATTGCAACGATAACAGAAATCAAATACATTATACTTGCATGAACTTTCTCTCTTCCAGACCACAAAACGTTTTCTAGATCTTATGTAATCCTTCCAATATCCAAGGTAACAAGCCAGTTTTTACATCATTTTACTATTAAAGAAAGTTAAGGCATGAAAAAGTTGAAAGTTTTTGCTTTCTAGATAGATTATAGATACAGGCCATAGTTTTGTTTGTCCTAATATTAGCATGTGTTACCATAACATTCTTTTTTATGTGTGTGGTATGCATTAACTAGTTTGCTCGTCTAGAAAGAGACGTGCTGGGTTTGGGGTGATACCTAGCATTTAAGTTAGTATCAAAAATACATTCTATGAAGACTACACATTTGTCAACAGTGAGCTACAAATTCTCCCCCTTTTCTACCATGTTTACATTTTTTATCGAAGTACAATATACATAGAAAAAAGTATATGTAAGTGATAAATGCATTGATCTCTATAGCCTTTTCTTTTCACATCACAGGGACACGAGTTTGTTCATAGGTTAAGGCAGGAGAGGAGTCAGTAGGAAGGAAGCAGATGAAAACCGGGCGAGGGTCAGCACTGTGGCAGATCACAGGTCCCAAAGACGGCTACAGTATCTCCCATCCCATCTGCTCCTCTGCAGTGTGACCTTTCCGCTCGCCCATCAAGGGCTAGAGCTCATTTCTTCACCCACTGGCATCTGGGGGTACTCTGTGACTGCTTTGATCAATAGAATATAGTAGACTTTGCCACTTTGGGGCACAAAATTTGATTGGCTTGGCAGTTCCTTCTTGTCTTTTAGAACACTTGCTCTTGGTATGCTCTCTCAGAAGCTGCGTGCCAGGCTGCAAGAAGCCAAGCCACCGAGAGAGGGGCCATGTGTAGGTGTTCTAGTCACACCCCAGCTGAGCTCCCAGCCAGCATCCACTGCCCACCATGCAAATGCACCATCTTGGATACCCAGCCCCATCAAGTCCTCAGGTAACTGCAGCTCCAGCCGACATCTCCCTTCAATTGCTTCAGAGATCCCAGTGAGAAATGTCCAGCTGAACCCAGCCAACCATAAGCAATAATAATAAATCATTTTAAAGCCACTAATTTTTTTGGGTGATATGCTAAACAGGAACAGATAACTGGGACAGGTACCAGAACGCACACAGACATAGGAACTTAGCTTTGACAGAAGGCAGGCAGAAAATACACAAAAATAAGCGAGATTCTACACACGTTTTCAGACTGCACGGGTGGGAAAGTAGAGGTGAGAATTTAGAAGCAATATCATTTGGTAAGAAAGGAAAAAAAATGGTACGGTGGGTTTAAGAAAGGGGTAAATATTTGGAGTATCAGATATGCGGAAATGGAGACAGAAGCCAGCAACAGGGCCACTGACATACTTAAAGGCCAGGCTCATGTTGTAGGCTATAAATTTGAAGAATACCATCTGCTTGGGGTGGGGATTTTCTCCATCTGTGCTCAGCTATTCAGGTCAGGAGAAGAGAAGGCAGATGACTGCATTGATCTTGGATTGCATTTACAGGTTTAGAGAGCAGGTAAGGAAGGAAGAGCGAGCAAGACAGCTGGGTTCTGGTAGGTAGGAGTTGAAGCAAAGGCCCATGGATTCTAGCCTGTGCAGGGAAAGGGAATGAAGCTGGGAGAGCCTTGATAATAGCAATGAAAGAAAGGAAGACGCAGAAATTTGAGGTCAATGAGATTAGCTATATGAGGAAAGAGAATGAGACAACTAGAGAGAGAGGTTATGACCTGACAATAAAATATTATTGAATCCTTTGATGTATTGGTATTTTTTATAAGATCACTAGTAATTGAAAAGTTTTATCTATAAATACGTAACGACCAATTTACAATACCAGTTAATACTTCAGTTAATATTATCAGTAATTTGTAAGACCTCTGATTTGGAAGATGGTTCACAAAGGAGGGTCAGACTGAGGATTTTTCTGCCCACACCCAGAGGTGTGCTGGAGCCGGTTCACGTCTACCTGTGAGCGTCAGCTGTGGGCACCTCCTTCCACATCTGCGTTCAGTGAGCTCACGTCAGTAGCTTGACATTGGCCATGGGGGAAATACTGGCACCAGAGAAATTTGCAGATACCGTAAATCAGGGCTTTTGTTTCCCAGAGAGTAGGTTGTTAAACCTTTACCAGCACACCACTACCCACACCCTTCTCATACTCTAGTTAGCACAAGAAAGAGAATTTAATTTTGTTCATTTCTTATCAATGTACATCTATTAACTTATGACTTACTCTGCATAATCGTACCCCAAGGACGTGAGCAGAAGACTATTCCACCGTACTTTTACTAGCTCTATGAAGTCCAGTGGTTGGATTCACCACGATTTATTATCTTGTACAGACTCACAGCTCCCTCTCCCCTATGCTAGAACATTCTGAGACTGAAGGAAACAGACAACTGAAAAGATGAAGCAAGCAAAGCTCAGTCATGTGACGATGTGGGCCACATCCGGATGTTATAGAACCTAAGGAAGGATTAGCTCTGAAATGATAATTTTAAGGGAAAAACTGGTGCACTTTGATCTGGCTCCTCAGTGAGCTTGTTATAAAAAGAGGAATTGAAGCCAGGCACAGGCTTTTCCTAACATTCACCTTCCTTCTGCCTTTGGTTTCCAAACACTGTAACATTGGCATTGAGAAGAATGATAAAAAAACTGACCACTTAAAAAAAATTTATTTAACCTTCCCAATTTGCCTAATAGTGTAGCTGGTACAATAAAATCTAGGGTCAAAACAGGCTTATCCTCCAGCTTAACAAAAAAAATTTTTTTTTTTTTTTGCAGTTCATTTTTCAAATAGTGTCTGCATTCTTCTTTCTCATTTTGCTTTAGGATAGTAACAAAAATGAATGAATTAGCCTCACAGAGAGAAAAGGTTATTGGGAATATGAATGAAAACATAATCCTCAGAGGATTTCTTGTGGGTTTGAAATAAGGCACAAAAAATGTTATCTGCTAGGCAGGGAAAATCTGAGAATTTTGAGCTGTTACTTAGTGTACTAAACTATATTAATATTTTTCCCATTCATGCAATAAAAACTGATCGAGAATGACTTAGATGTGACTATAAGGGTAATAAAGATCTTTGTGAGCCACTCTCAGAATTGCAATATAGATTTGAAAGGTTTCATTAAAATTAGAAGCATATTAGAGCTTGTTCTGTTTCTATTAAACAGGAACACATTAATGTATTTTATTTTGGGGAGAATTACAAAAGATGAATATGTAATAACTAGCGCTGAAATGCAGGGTGAGAGGAAAAATGCACTAACAAAACCTCCACACCACTTGAACTCTGTTCCGTGACATTCTTTATTCAGATAGCTTTAGTGATAATCCCATCAGGCATTTGCAAGTGTTATGTTAGTCACTGGATAGTTTCTTTCCATATTTTCCCTTGAATACAGTAGGAAGCAGACCATATTTCCTACTGAGAAGAAATGAAAAGTGAGGCACATGGTGAATTCTGTTTAGCGGTGATTCTGTTTAGTGAATGAAAATTATCTAACAGGAAAAAATAATTTTCCTCATTTTCCCGTCCAAGGGCACTAATTAAAATGGATTTTTAAAATGAATATGCAATGATACAGCAAATTAAGCGTGCTGTATCCAAACTGCCACACATTGTAAGATTTTGAAAATATCCAAGGTTATTTTATTTTATATGAGGGGAAACTATTTTATTGTGGATATATATTTCTTTCATTACTTCTAGATGATAGACTTTGGGGAGAAGAAAGGGTTTTAAAATTTCAACAAATTTTCCCTGAGGGGAAAATGACACATGAAGTACTGTCAACATGGAAATTAAAACTGGTCTGTTATGAATCGAATGTTTGGGTCTCCTCAAAACTCATATGTTAATGATCTGATCCCTAACACAATGGCATCTAGAGGTGGGGTCTTTGGGAGGTGATTAGGTTTGGATGAGGTCATGAGAGCTGGTTCTTATGATGGGATTAGTGCCTTTATAGGAAGAGAGTCCTAAGCCAGAGCACCCCACCCACCCCATGTGAGGACAGAGCCAGAGGGTGGCCGTCTACAAGCCAGGAAAGAGAGTCCTAACCAGGAACTGAGTTGGCTGATACCTTGTTCCTGGACTTTCATCCTCCAGAACTGTGAGAAATAAATGCCTGTTGTTTAAGCCATTCAGCCTATGATGTTTTGTTATGGTGCCCAACCTGATAAATATGTAGTCCTGGCCCTTGAAGAACTCAGTCCAGAGGGACAAAGAAATTCCCAAGTAACTTCAGTAAGTATTACTGCTGAGATATGCATGGGGTGCTAATGCAATGCACTAGAGAAAAGATCTAGCTTTTCTCTGAGATGTAACAGGTGAACACGTGAAGAAACTGTGCTCAGATATTAAGGTGATTTGCCCAGGGTCAAAAATTGAATGGTGGCCCAGCCAGGATATTAACTGAGAGAGAGAGAGAGAGAGAGAGAGAGAGAGAGAGAGAGAGAGAGAGAGAGAGAGAGAGAGAGAGATTGATTCTTCTCCCCCATTCGGTCAGGGGATTTTCACTGAAATCTTACTATATGCTAACCTCCATCACAAGCATATTAAAACCATAAACTGAGGCACAATAAATTTCAAAGAGTTTATTTGAACAACCAGAAACTCATGAACCAGGCAGCTGCAAATCAGAAATGGTTTGGGCTGTTAAAGAAGCATTAGGGGACAGCTTTTATAGAGCAAACTCAGAAGTAATACAAAGAAAATATTTGACTGGTTACAGTTATAAAGTTGTCTTATTTGGCCTATTTTGCTGGGAAGTCTCTACTTACATAAATTAGTTGGCTGTGCCTGATTGCATGAGCTTAAGTTCTGTTTTTCTTTAATACAGGCATTTATGAAATAGTTAAATCTAAGTTTCACCTCTGTTTGCAAATCAAGCAAGGTTTAGGTCATTTATGAGGCCTCACTGGTTTTGCCTGTTCAGGGATTCTTCAGGCCTGGGCTCTGTTTTAATTTACTTTAAAAGAATTTCCAGGAATTATTTTATCCTCACAACACCCTAGCTCTATTCAACAGATGAGAAAACTGTGGTTTCGTGATATTTGCTAAGTGGTCCAAGGTCACATAGCTAGTAAACATCAGAGCTGGGTTTCAGACTCAGATACTTGAAATGCCAATGTTTTTGGAAAGTAAAAAGTGCAAAAGCTCTTGGAAGAAGTTAAATTGTAAACAAGTGCTGATCAGTAAGATCCCTAGTACTTTCTCACATGCTATGCACATATATGAAAATACACAAATTGTACAATTTTAATAACACCTTCCTCATAGGACTAATGTGAGGGTTATCGTGATGATGGAAGGAAAGGTCCCAGGGACTCTAATAAGGATGCGTACCTCTCTTACCTGGGGAAGCCCAGCTGGGAGGAGGGATAGGGTCCTCCTTGCTCACCCATGCTTTCTCCAGACCCCTGCAAAACCTCTGCTTCTTTGAGGCTTACAGTATCTGGCTATACCAACCTGTCAGCACCACTGGTACTATCATTTGCAGATCTTGCCTCAGTCAATACGCTGCTTGCACCCCCACCCCACCCCACCCAGACTACAACATTTTCAACAGAAGTAAAATAATAATTATGAAAATAAACTGTTTTCATATGATCATGAATATTTTTAATTTGAACAAAGATATAATGAATTTTACCGATATTATATAGTCCTGATAGGAAATATTTTTCTTAATTTGAAAATATGAAAGCAGACACTCTCAACCTTATATGACATGTTGATTTTAAAACATGTCTACAAATTATCAAACATGCATTCCATTGGAAGGCAGGGTCCATGTGCCCTTGTCTTGAATCTGGGCTGGCCGTGGTCACACTCTCGGAACCAATAGAATACAAGAGAAGTGATGTTGAATGACTTCTGAGGATGGCTCAGAAATGGCAACGAAGCTTCTGCCAAATTCTGTGACAATGTTTATTCTGGGGTAAACCAAGCCAGCCACCACCTAAGAAGACTGGAACTGTCACACTGGGAAGTCTACATATAGGCCCTGTGATTGATAGCCCAGCTGAAGTCCAGCTGACAACCAGCATCACCTGCCACCCAGGTGAGTGAGCCCAACTGGATATACATCCCAGTAGAGCCTTCAGAGCATTGTGGCCTAGCCAACATCTGTCTGCAGCTGCACGAGCCATCTTAAGAAACTAGTGCTTAGCCGAGTCCTCCTTGAATGCCTGACCTATAAAATTGTGAGCAAAATAAAAGGGGTGTTTTAAGCCACCAGTCTCGGTGGCAATTTGTTGCACAGCTAGTAACTGAAACACATGGATATTAGAGCCTTTACATGCTTTGATGTCCTCTATTCACTGCATTTGACATAATTTACAGACTTGCAAATGACATGTTAATATTTCCAAAGAAGTCTACTTTCACAGAGAAGTCACATGTTAATATGAAGAGCTAGCTTCACTTCCATTTAAATGAGCCAAGAATCTTGTCTGTAAGCACTTTGGAGAGCTGGACACAATGGGAATACAAAAGAAAATAGGTTGACTCTGCTAATTTCCTTCATTAGACTTATTGTTTTTAAAAGATTATTTCTAATTATATAATGGTTAGCAAGTCAAGGGCCTTTGTCTCATTTTGAACATATTAATTATCTTTCATCTTAGTTTCACAAACACAAGGATGTAATTTTATCTGCCTTGATAATGTCTCATGTCTTCTAGGAGAATCAGAATTTTCAAGAGCAACCTTGAACACTTTCACTTAGAAAGAAAACATTTTTAGATAATTTCTAAAATAGGAAGATCCAATTCTTGCAAGATATCAGAAATTCACAGGTCAGGAGGGGGGTTGAAAAGGCGTGGAGTTGTTACAGTGGCCAGAGGCTAACTCTTCTGGTGAATTTACCTAAAGCACCTTTCACAGCTGAGAGATGTTCTAGAGATCATTAACTTTTATAAGACCATTGAAATATATTTTTTCTTTATAAAACTGTACTGTTAAACTAATTTGGCTTCAGGCTGCTTTCATACTTTGATTCCTATGTAGCAAAATGAAACCTAACTTGTTATGTAAACCAACTGCAACATAACTCAAGAGTATATTCTTAGCCAGGCACCATTGGCACACACCTATAGACCCAGCTACACTCGGGAGCCTGAGATGGGAGAACAGCTTGAGCTCAGGGTTTTGAGGCTGCAGTGTGCAATCATCATGCCTGTTAAGAACCCCTGCCTTCCAGCCTCTGGAACATAGAGAGACTCCCATCTCTAAAAAGGGAGGGCCATCTGGAAAGTAGCCAACCATGTAATATAAAAAATATATTAAAAGTGGCTGGATACTTTCCAGATGGCCCTTGTATTTTTGTATCAAGTAGCTGAGCCTCAGCCAATCATAGCAGCCATTCTTTAGCCAATCACAGTCCGCCAACTGACAATACCATACCCATATAAGGCAAATGCTTCGCCACACCTACCCAAATAATGCAAACACTGAGCTGTAATCAAACTGTTTCTTTATGTTACTTCTTTTTCCTGTCTAAATACTTACCTGCCTGCCCACATTGCTGGGGGAGCTCTCTAAACCCCTCCTGGCTCTGAGTGCTGCCCAATCCATGAATCATTTTTTTTTTTTTTTTTTGAGACAAGAGTCTCACTGTGTTGCCTGGGCTAGAGTGCCGTGGTGCCATCCTAGCTCACAGCAACCTCAAACTCCTGGGCTCAAGCGATCCTCCTGCCTCAGTCTCCCGAGTAGCTGGGACTACAGGCATGCACCACCATGCCCAGCTAATTTTTTCTATATATTTTTAGTTGTCCAATTAATTTCTTTCTAATTTTAGTAGAAATTAGGATCTCCCTCTTGCTCAGGCTGGTCTCAAACTCCTGAGCTCAAACAATCCGCCCGCCTCAGCCTCCCAGAAAACTAGGATTACAGGCGTGAGCCACCGCGCCCGGCCTATTATTATTTCTTTGAATTAACTTTCTACCTGGATCTCGTTTTACCTTCCCTTTAAGGCCAACTCTTAGATTTACCCTTTTGAGGCTGTGTTCTAGGTCTCATAGACATGTTTAATTCTTATTTATTCTTTTTATTTGCTTCTGATTGTATTTTCCAATAGCCTATGTTCGACCTCACTAATTCTTTATTTTGCTTCATCAATTCTGTTGTTGAGAAACTCTCATCTACTTCTTAGTTTGTCAGTTGAGTTTTCCAACTTCAAAATTTCTATTCCTTTTTTTGTTACTTTATCTCTTTCTTAAATTTTACTGGTAGGCTTCCAAATTTCTTCTCTGTGTTGTCTTGAAGTTGTTTTGAATTCTTTGTCTGAAAAGTCACATAACCCCATCACTAAAGGATTAGTCACTGGTCACTTATTTAGTTTATTTGGTGAGATCATGTTTTCCTGGATGTCTTTGATACTTGTGGATGTTTGTCAATGTCTGGACATGGAAGAGTTAGGTATTTAGTCTAATTTTTGTAGTCTGGGATTGTTTAAACCCACCTTCTTGAGAAGATTTTTAGCTATACAAAGTTAATTGAGTGCTATAATCTATGTATTTGATCTCTGCAGCCATTTCAGGCCTGGGGATGCCCCAAGCCCAGTAACACTGTGACTCTTGCAGACTCCTGGTAGTACCACCTTGGTGGACTTGGGTAAGACACAGGAGAATTTCCTGGACTACCAGACAAAGACTCTCGCTCTCTTCCCTCACTGTGCTTGGAGAAGTGACACTGGCACTCCCTGATGGCCACCATAGCTGGGACTCTGCCCAGTCACATTTGAAGGTTATCCAGTCTTACCCAAAGCCCCGTGGTGACTGCTGCATGGCTACCTTCTCATATTTATCTAAAGCTTTTTACTCAGCAGGTGGTGAAACCTGCCAGAACTGCATCCTTCCCTTCAGGACGGTGGGTTCCCAACTGACGCAGAGTGGATCTAAAAATGCCATCCAGGAAATAAAGCCTGAAATCAGAGTCTTTAAGAGTCTACATGGTACTTTCTTTTACTGTGACTGAAGTGCTACCCAAGTTACTAGACAAAGTTATTTTGTATTTCATCCTTTCCTTTCCCCGGGCAGAATAAGACTCTCCCCAAGCTACACTGCCCAGAGGTGAGGGGATGAGTGACACAAGCACTCACTTGACTGCTTTCTCTGATGTATGACTGAGACACATGCACCCTGCTTCCATTGCTTCTGAGCCAGCACTGCTGCAAAACCTGCAGCCTTTGTGACCTGACTCCATTCAGATTTATTCCAGGTCTCAGGATGATTTTTTTCAGCTGGTGGTGGGGCTACTCAGAACTAAAATTTCTACCACTGAGACAGAGGATTCCCCTCTGGGCTAGTCTAAATGCTCCCTCCATGGATGCTGGCAAATTTCTGCATGTGTTGTATTTCCCTGTGACTGGGCAGCCCTGAGTTCCAATGCAAAGTCTCACAATCACTTCACTCTCCCTCCACCAGGCACACAGATTCACTCTCCACCCAGCACACGAGCAAGGTTCTGCCTTGGAACGGGGAAGGGGTGGTACTGGCAATGTAAGACTGTCTTTCCTGCCTTCTGCAGTGCTTCTTGGCATTCTTGGCATAATGTTAAAATCAGGTACTGTGATTACTCGGCTGATTTTGATTCTTCTGAAGATGCTCTCTTATGTGTACAGTTGTTGAATTTGATGTTCTTGTGGAGTGACAATCACTAGAGGGCTCTATTTGGCCTGCTCCAATGATCTGTTTTGCATTTTGTCTGTTGATCATCCAAGTGGGCAACTGAAATTTGTGATTTTCAAAGAACTCTAGTAGGACCTAATAAAAATGTTTTTTACAAGGGATTCAGAAGCAGGAAGAATACTGAGGAATTGCCATTATAAAGCCCAAGGAATAATATGCCCAGCATTCTATTCTTACCCCTCAGTTCTCCCTACCTCACACTTATCCTTCACTTGACAAGCCTTACACATCCTTTCCTAATCAATCAACCCACACACCAGATGTGCATGAATGGTTTATGTTCAAGGAAACCCCATATCCTCCATAGATATTCATGGTTGTCTCCCAAGAATGCTTGTTGTAATAGTTTCCTGTGGTGCTATAACAAATTACCATGAACTGGTGATTTAAAATAATACAAATTTATTTCATTATATTTCTGGAAGCCAAAAGTCAAAAAATAGTTTCCATAGGCCAAAACTAAAGTGTTGCCACTATCAGACTCACTTTGGAGGCTCTACTATAAAGTATGCTTCCTTATCTTTTCCAGCTTCTAAACTTCATTCTTTGTATTCTTTGGTCCATGGCTCCTTTCTTCCTCTTCAGAGCCAGCAATAGAGTTGTCATATCACCTTTGCTCTTCTGTTTGTATTCAAACCTTCCTTTGTTCCTCTCTTACAAGAAAATTGTGACTGCATTTAGGCCCATCTGGAAAATCCAAGATAATTTCTCCAGCTCAAAATCCTTATTTAATCATATTTGCAAATTCACCTTTGCATACAGGGTAACAGTCACATGTTTCAGGTATTAGGACCTGAGGATCTTTGGAGCCCACCATAGTTGCTTACATTTTACTACTGTCACAGTTTCTGCCGAAGGATCAAGTAACAAATTACCAAACACTTGTCAGTGCTTTCCTGCAAAAACATCTAGAAGGGATTAAACACAAGTTAAGGAAATAAAAAATTAGAAGCAAAAATTAATAAAATGGAGGTACCACATACAACCAGAAGTATAATTATTAGAAATTGTATTGAAGAAATATGTTTGACATTCATTGATTGAGAGAAAATAATACCCCAACAATGGAAAAATCATTTTAATTGCTAAAAATAAGATGTTAAATGATGTTTGGAAACAACAAACAATAATTTGAAAGATGTTTTCAAAATGTCAAGTGGAAAAATATGTGAATCAGAAATAGCAGATAATGAACAAAGGTTTGACACATAATATACAAAGCAAAATTGACCATGGTCCCAGAAATAACTGCTGAGAAAAATAGAAGTTCATATGTAGAGTTATGTAAGAGCTGAGAAAGGAATTCTGTGAAAACAACAGATGAAGATAAGTTAGCACAATGCTTATTTAAAAAAAAATCTTTATTTGGAGATTTGTTGAGACATGGAATAATATAAGCAGATTACATAAACTTAAATTGACTTTAAACTTTCACATAACATAGAATTGAATCTTCCAGGTTTTCTATTAAATAGGAAAATATTTTCTCCAGGATTCTTGACACAATCTCTATAAGTCATGTTAAAAGTATTTGCTAATATTTGTGGAAGGTGGGCAGAAGACTCCTGTTGAAGATAATCCAGAAGCTATAATCTTAAAACTTTTATATTGCATATTATGATATTTTATTTCATAGCCATTTGTATTTACATATGAATCTGCTTTGTGAATACTTTGTATTATTTTTCTGGGACTGATTATCAAAATATCACAAATTGGGTGGCTTAAGCATTAGAAATATATTCTCTCACAGTTATGGAAGTTGGAGGTCCAAAATTAAGGTGTCGGCAGGGTTGGTCCTTCTGACGGCTGTGAAGGTGAATCTTTGCTGTGTGTCTCTCCTAGCTTCTGGTAGACTCAGGCATTTCTTGGCTTGTAGACAATACTCTCCTTATCTTCATATCATATATCTTCATATCTTCATATCTTCTCCCTTCTCTCCGTGTCTGTCTCTGTATCCAAATTTTTCCTCTTTATATTTTTATGAGATACTCTAATGGCCTTACCCTAACTTGATTAACTTCAAAGGCCCTGTTTCTAAATTAGGTCATATTCATAAGTACAGAGGTAAGGAACATCATTGAGGGGACACAATCATTTATTCTATTTTTTAGACATCAGCCACTCTCACTACAGAGAAAATCACAGAGCCATTTTGGTAAACATTTTGAAGGAAAATATTGAAATTGAGAAAAAAGATATTTTCACCCTCCCCTCAAGAATTAGGATAGAACCAAGATTAATTTACTTTAAGTGGAGAGACAGTACTATCTAACTTATTAAAAATATGCATTTTAAAGCAATTTTCTCAAGGAGGATTGGTGTTTCCTAAGCTAGACTGAATTAAGATGAACTTCAAGTGTAAATGATAAACAAAGCCACAAACAAAACTATGTGGATTTATCTATACATTCCTGCTGTAAACTTATTTTTTGATTGACACATTTTCCCTTTCGTTATTTCATGAATTCCATTTGAGAAAAGAGAAAGAATGTCTAACCCAATTTTTAAGACTTCTTTACCATAATCTTTCTCTAATACATGTTCCTTTTTTATGGATGTTATATATTTTTGTCTAAATACATTTTTGAAAATTATTGTGATTATTTTATGGGCTTTTTTGTATTTTATAATTTATCCTGCTATATAATTCTCTCTACTTCACTTCATATTATGCCTCCCAAATCAGTTACCTACCATAATCTCATTTGGGAACTCTAATGTCTCGTCCAGATGTAGCTTTCTGTCCACTCTTATGAACTAAATAGTGTGTGCTTTCTTACATTCTTAGACCTCAATCACTTGTTTTCTACAGCTGATAAGTTTATTTTCTGGAAGCCATTGACTTTGGGACACCAAAATTTGCAATTATTTCCTGAGGTTCCTTAAATATGGGATGGACTTCATATATCTTTCTCAGGGTCAAAGTTCTATATAGCAATTTACCATTTGGTCATGAATTGATTCTTTTAATATTTAACTGATGTTTACTGGGTGTATGTTGTTAGCTATATATTGTGTTAGATGGCTCTACTTCTTGCTTTTAGACAGATAAATAAAATATAACTGATGGACACTCAAATCCCATGGTTACAACCCCAGACCTGCTCACAGTTAATAGCTAGGGTGCAGTTTGCTCATGTAGGAGCTCCCCTCCACTTACAAGTAAGCTTTTATAAATCTATTACTCTATTTTAAATCAAAGCAGGAGAGCACATCTGCATTAAAGTAAAGCAATGGATTTTAAGAGCTCATTTATAAGTGGTGGCAAGTTTAGAAAGGAAGAAATCAGCTCAAGTGCTATAAATTATTGACTAGGCCAACCTCCTGCAACAAAGCAGGATCAATACAAATAGATATTGCTGATACATATTCTTTGATAGATCCAGGGAAATGTCCCACAATTATACCATATCAGAGCAAGTCATAGCACAGAATTGTGTGCTATTAACCATTTCCTATTTTTTTTTGGCATTTCCTTAACGAAAGGTCATGATTTCACCATCTCTTCCTCCATAGCCCTTATAAGGCTTAATAAAAATAAAAGTCTAGGAACCCTACACTAAGAAAGTATGGTCAATGAAAGGTAACCAATATTGTACAATTTTATGGATAATGGATCCTTTTGTCTACAAAGTTTTTGAATATCTAATATGAAATCACCTCATAGCTAAATGAGGGAAACTGAGAGTTCAAGTAAAACTCTGGCGAAAGAGTCTTTACAATGGTAGGCAACATATCAGCAAATCTTAAATAATATATCAAATCCTTCAGTATTTTTTAACTTATGAATTATGTGTAATTTATTTTATTTATTCTAGGTGTGTGCTTGCCATGAAACATGCTCATTGTTCTGTCAGGATCTGCTATTATTACATACTCAAAATGAGTGGTTGTGATATGATTAACTGATATTAGTTACTGTATTAGTTAAGCTTCTCCAGAGAAACAGAATCAATAGGGTGTGTGTGTGTGTGTGTGTGTGTGCGTGTGTGTGTGCGCGTGTGTGTGTGTGTGTGTGTGTGTGTATAGATAATAAATAGGTTGATAGATAGATAGATCAATTTTAAGGAATTGGTTCACACAGTTGTGAAAGCTGGCAAGTCTGAAATCTGCAGGGCAGCCCTGCAGGCTGGAGACCCCGAGAAATGATGACACTGCAGCTCAAGTTTTAAGGCAGTTTGGAGGCAGAAGTTCTTTTTCTTTGGTGTTTTCAATCTTTTTTTCTTAAGTCTTTCAATTGATCAGATGAGGCCCACATATATTATGGAGGGTAGTTTTCTGATGGGAATAAGACCACTGGGGCTTAGGGACCACATTTCTGAGGCCATGGGAGAGAGAAGGTGAAGGAATGTTGCCTGAGCAGGAGCTGGAGATAAGGACAGAAGTTAACTGCCTAGTTGGGGGACATTCCAGTGATCCAGGAGTACAGCAAAGCAGACTCCCACCTCAAAGCCTGAGGGATCTCATACCTAAAAAGCTGCAAAGCTGCCTGACATGAAAGTTTCCCACGGCTGCAGAGGAAGATTGCAAAATGTCAGCCAGGGAGAAGGGACATCAGCCTCCAATTCTTAGAACATCAGGCTAAATTCCTTCCTTCCCTTTTTCCATAGAATGCTTCAGTTAATGAGAAGCTAATCTCCCAGTAAGAAGTACTAATCTCTTTG
>CAUYSK010112383.1:0-19112 GCA_963575035.1 Avahi laniger
AAAAAAAAAAAAAAAAAAAAAAAAGAATTAAAGGAAAAGTATGACGATGACTCATCAAATAGAGAATATCAATAAATAGAATCCATAAAAATAAGAAGAACCAGGCCGGGCGTGGTGGCTCACACTTGTATTCCTAACACTCTGGGAGGCTGAGGCGGGTGGATCGCTCGAAGTCAGGAGTTCCAGACCAGCCTGAGCTAGAGTGAGACCCTGTCTCTACTAAAAATAGAAAGAAATTAGCCGGACAACTAAAAATATATAGAAAAAATTAACCAGGCATGGTGGCGCATGCCTGTAGTCCTAGCTACTTGGGAGGCTGAGGCAGAAGGATCGCTTGAGCCCAGGAGTTTGAGGTTGCTGTGAGCTATGATGACGCCACGGCACTCTAGCCCGGGCAACAGAGCGAGACTCTGTCTCAAAAAAAAAAAAAAAAAAAAAAAAAAAATTAAGAAGAACCAAATGGAAATTGTATTCTGAAATGAATCATTCAAGAGGGGCTCAAGAGCAAATCTGAGCTGACAGAAAAAAGAATCACTGAACCTGAAGACAGATCAAATACACAATCTGAAAAACAAAAGAAAAAATGGAGGAAAAAAATGGTCTCAGAGACCAGTGGAAAGCTATCAAGTAAACCAAAATATAAGTAAAGGGAGTCCCTGAAAGAGGAGAGAAATAGGAAAAAATTTAACTAAAGAGATAATGGCCAAAAACTTCCCAATTTGATTAAAATAACAACAACAAACATTAAATTACACATCCAAGAAAAACAATGAATTCCAAATTGGATAAACACAAAAAAGATCCACATCTGGATACATCATAGTAAAGCTACTGAAAGTCAAAGAGAAATTATCAAAAGTGGCAAGAGAAAATAACTTATTAGATAGAATGGAACAACAGTAAGACTAACAGCTGACTTTTTTTTTTTTTGAGACAGAGTCTTGCTGTCGCCCGGGTAGAGGGCAGTTGCATCATCATAGCTCACTGCAACCTCAAACTCCTGGATTCAAGCCATCCTCCTGCCTCAACCTCCTGATTAGCTGGGTATAGGTGTGTGCCACAATGTCTGACTTATTTTTCGGTTTTTAGTAGAGACGGGGTCTCACTCTTGCTCAGGCTGGTCCTGAACTCCTGAGCTCAAGCGATCCTCCCACCTCACCACCCAGAGTGCTAGGATTACAGACATGAGCTGACTTTTTTTTTTTAAGATACAGAATCTTACTCTATTGGCCAGGTTGGAGCACGGTGGTGTGATCAGAGCTCACTGTAATCTCAAATTCCTGGGCTCAAGTGATCCTCCTGCCTCGGTTAATTTTTTTATTTTTTTGTGAAGATGGAGCTCACTACATTGCCCCGGCTGATCTTGATCTCCTGGGCTCAAGGGATCCTCCTGCCTCAGCCTCCCAAAGTGCAAAGATTACAAGAACTAGTTACCACACCCAGCTAACAGCTGATTCCTTTTCAGAAATACTGGAGGCCAGGCCAGGTGCAGCAGCTCATGCCTATAATCCTAGAACTCTGGGAGGCCAAGGCAGGAGAATTGTTTGAGCTCAAGAGACCAGCCTGAGCAAGAGCAAGACCCTGTCACTACTAAAAATAGAAAAATTAGCCGGGTGTGGTGGCTCATATCTCTAGTCCCAGCTACTGGGGAGATTGAGGCAGGAGGATCACGTGAGCCTAGGAGTTCGAGGTTGCAGTGAACTTTGATGACACCACTGCACTCTAGCCTCAGTGACAGAGCAAGACTCCGTCTTAAAAAAAAAAAAAAAAAGAGAGAGTCCAAAGAAAAAGTGTGTGGGATCGGAACAAAGTTTCTATATTTTACTGATATTAAGTTAGTCTGTATTTGAAATAGATTGTAATAAATACAATAGATTATAATAAATTAAGATGTACATTTAATCCCAAAGCAACCACTTAAGATAATAAATTTAAAAATTTAAAATATCAATAATATCAGCAATGAAAAGGAAGAAAGCACTGATATATGTCACAACATGGATTAACCTTGAAAAATTATGACAAGTGGAGGAAGCTAAAGCAAAAGACCACATACTATATGATTCCATTTATATGAAATGTTCAGAAAAGGCAAATTTATAAAGGCAGACAGTAGATTTTTGGTCATCTGGGACTCAGAGTAGGGGTGGGGATGAACTACAGATAGGAGGAGCAAGAGATTTCTTTGGTGGAACAAAAATGGTCTAAAACTGGATTTTGGTGATAGTTGTACAACGCTGTAAATTTACTAAAAAGCATTGAATTGCATAATTAAGCTGGGAGAATTTTATTAAATGTAAATTATATCTCAATAAAGCTGCCAAAAATACAAATTGGTGATTCAAGAAATAGTTACAGGGCCAGGCACAGTGGCTCACACCTATAATCCTAGCACATCCAAGGCCAGAGGATCCCTTGCTCAGGAGTTCAAGACTAGCCAGAGCAAGAGCAAGACCCCATCTCTACAAAATACAGAAAAAATTAGCCAGGCAGGGTGTTGCTCGCTTTTAGTCCCAGCTACTTGGGAGGCTGAGGCAAAAGGATCACTAGACCCCAGGAGTTTGAGGTTGCAGTGAGCTATGATGACAGCACTGCACTCCACCTGGGGTGACGGAGTGAGACTCTAAAAAAAAAAAAAAAAATAGTTACAGATTTTTTACAAACTAAAAGGGATTAAGTCATTTAGTTCAACACTTTCATTTTATACACATGAGCTAATAATCCTGTGCCAGATCCTATGTAAGATGTTACAGATTCAGGGGTAACAGGACACAATTTCTAACCCTGGCGTATTTATATGAGGGAGACAGCCTTGTAAACTGGCAATTTATGGCAATTGTTCTTATAAGTACTGTTCTTATAAGGACTGCTAGAATTTAAAGAAAGAACTAAAGAAGTTGGAGGGGGGGAGATGCTGTTACTGCCACTACTAGATGGTAACATGCTCTGTTAAAGGCTTCTATTTCCCAACTTCCCCAGTAGTACTTAGGTGCGGCTATCTGATTAGTTTTGCCCAACAAGATATAATTGAAATATTATGCAGAACTTCTGGGAAGGCTGCTTAAAAGGAACTATGGGACCTGGGGAAGGTGTCCTTTCTTCTTGCCCTTCCCTGTCTCCTTACCCTTTCCTGCTATCTAGAATTAGGACATCATGATTGGAATTCAGCAGCCTTCCTTTCCGTGAAGTGACCTTGAGAATGGGTGGCAGAAGACTTGAGGGAACAAACATTTCAGCCCTAGACTATGTACCTCTGTACTTCTTTTACATGAGAAAATAAAATCCTCTATTTTTAAACCACTACTATTTTAGATTTCTGTTATATGTAGCTGAACCCAATCATATTTAATTGGGAAGAGAGATATAGAAGATTTCAAAAGAATGTGTCATTTGATCTGTGTTTTGAATGATGGCTGGAATTCTACAGAGACAGAAGGAGAAGGAAAGGCCATTTGTAAAATTACGCTGTGAGAGAGCAAGACACATTCAAAGAATATTGAGTAGTTCTGGAAGGTTACAGCATAGAAAGAGGGAAAACATGGCAGGGATATTATCATTCCTGTCCCCATTTCTCAACTATGTCCACTCAAGCTCTTATTTAGGATGTCAGAAAGCCAGATGGGGCATGGCTACAGGCTATTTTATGATCCCAGAGCTCTGTGAACTTTTCTGTTACAAACACTCATTGCAGCTGTAATTTGCTTGCCCAATTCTTTTCTTCCTGCTACATTTTAAGCACCATGAGATCAAGAAACTGTATCTGTTTTACTTACTAATGAATTTTTAGAAAAGGGCCTGCCATGAAAGCAGGGTGCTTGATAAGCATTTGTTGACTAGATGAATGAATGAATTAATGGGTGAATAAAAAGTTTCTTTTCACTTCAGAAATTAACTTCTTCTTACTGAACAAATTTAAGAAAACTCAGTTGTGGTGGATTTTTTTCTTATTTCTATCTATGTATGATACACAAGAAAACAATTTTATAGTAGCTTCTTTATACTGCCTGCTAAATGTAATCGGACTACACATTAGATTTCTGCATTTTACAATTCTGCATATAAGATTTCATCTCAGAAGATGTCTCAATTTAAAGACAAAATGGAGAACTCTGATTTCTAGGAATTTGCCAAAGAGAATCTGAATCATCTGAAAGGCCTCCACAAAACAGAAAGATCTTTTCATGCAAAAGCTCAACAACCAGCTTTTGTGCCTGCCTGGAAACGAGATGCTCATCTACAAAATGTCACATTTCAACCACCAGAGCATTCAGCCCATTAAAATAGCTTTAACAAAATGGCTTTTTAGCTAATCAAAAACTACAAAATTGTTTCTCAAGCAAATGCTTGCAAATAATACAAAATTTCTCCTCAAAGGTTTTTTAAAATACACAAATTTCAGAGGGCACCTCCCTCAATATAGAATCCAATTATTCACTAAACCACACCAGCACTTGGAACTTACTATGTGTCAATTATCTGCCTTTAAAAGAGCTCATCTTTTAGTAAGGAAATAGTTATGTGTAAGACTGACTATAATACAAGGTGTTATATAAAACAAAGTACTCAAAACTTAGAGAGGATGTTATTTTTCTTGGCAGAGGGGTCAAGGAAAGCTTTCATAGTGTAATACTTTTATAGGTTAGAAAGAGAGTGCAAGAGTTAACAATTACCATTTTGTAGATAAGGAAATAGAAGTTAAATGATTTGTTCAAGGTCTAACACACAGTAAATGGAACACTAGAAATTCAAACCTAGGTCTGTAGGCCCCAAGTCCAGTGTTCTTTCCAGGACATCATGCTGTTTCACAATCTAGATATAATACCTAAAATGGCTATAATTTCAAAATAGCATTTCTCTGCCTTCACACTTTATAGTCCAGCAGACTTAATCTTCCCTGAACATGCCATACTCTCTTGCCTCTGAGTTTTTATACGTGCTATTTCTTTGTCTGCAATACCATACTCCTCCATCATTTCCGGGTTCTCCCCCTTCTTCCCTATCCTTTAGTCTGGATAATTCTTTTTTTTCTTTTTAAGAGATAGAGTCTCACTATGTTGCCCAGGCTGGATTCTTGGGCAAGTGATCCTCCCGCCTCAGCCTCCTAAATAGCTGGGACTACAGGCATGAGTGACTGCACTCAGCTTCTGGATACTTCTTACTCTTCTTTGCAGGCTCAATTAGATGCTATTTTCCCCAGGAAACTTCTGCAGTATTTATCACACTATAATATAATTAATTGCATCCCATTCCTGACTGTAAAGTCCATGAGAACAGTTTGTCTTAATCAGAGTTTTATCCCTAATACCTAGCACAAAATAAGGCACGCAGTAGGCGCTTGGTAAATATTTGCTGAATAAATTGATTGGATACCAGGGTTTCACAACCACCTTATATCACATACCTCTGAAGCCAAGTTATATTAATAATTTGCTGGAAATGGATTGCTGCAGGCAGACTTTCTATAACTCTCCCAGACAGAAGAAATAGTAATCAGGGATTTCTAGAGAGACTATAAATCAGAAATCCTCAGAGTCCCTCTTTAATGGTTTCTTACAAAAAGTTACATTTGCAATGCAAATATAAGCCAGATTTTTATCTTCATAGTCAGATAAAGAGGCCTGTGACACAGTATAAAAATACTGGTGCCCTTTTCAAAAGCACAACTTCTGTATTACCTGTAACGTCTAGTTGCAGAGAGCCAGTTGGAAGAGGTCTATGGTGTGGCATCTGCTATGGTCTAAATGTGTCTCCCCAAACTCATGTGTTGGAAACTTAATCTCCAATGCAACAGTGCTGAGAAGTGTGGCCTTTTGGGAGGTGTTCATGTCACAAGGGTTCTGCCTTCATGACTGGATTAATGCTTTTATAAAAGGGCTTAATGGAAGAAGTTTGTCTGTTTTTTCCTCTTCTGCCTACTGCTACGCGAGGACACAGCATTCTTCAGCATTCAAGGTGCCATCTTAGAAGCAGAGACTGAATCCTTACCAGACAACAAATGTTCCTTGACCTAGGACTTCCCGGCCCCTAGAATTGTAAAAAATAAATTTCTGTTCTTTATAAATTACCCAGTCTCAGGTATTTTGTTACAGCAACAAAAAACAGACTAAAATAGCATCCGGAAGCTTTTTATTTTTTAGAAGAGGAAACTGGGGTGCAGAGGACAGAAGGGACTACCCTAGAAATATATAGCAAGTCAAGGTCGTGGTCAGGGACCTGAACAAAATCCAAGTCTCCTGACTTTAGACTGAGGCTTTCTACTTTATCACCTTGATCCTATTCTCTGGATGTATAGATGAACAATTAGATAGAAAGAAGACAAAACAAATGAGCTATATGACAAGATAGTCCCTATAAAGCCCTTTTCCTACTTTTTGCTGGTCACAAATCTTCTGTGGCATTTTAGATTCATTTGTCATGAGACATAGGATACTAAGAGAATCTGAAGAAATGTAGGTATTTGTTGAAGAATCCATAGAGTCAAGGTGTTCTATCAGAATATGCTAGTTAGTTCTTTGAAGCAAACCCACGAGGTCCACAAGACAGGGAAATTCTCAACAGCAAGTGTATAGCATACAAAATCATCACTGTCCCTGCAAAAACAACATATGCAAAGTGCTGCCTAGAAATTTCATATAATAGTTAAGAATATAGGTTTGGGATTTTTTTTTTGTTTGTTTACTTTTGAAACAGGGTCTTACTCTGTCATCAGAGCTAGAGAACAGTGGCGTCATCATAGCTCACTACAACCTCCAACTCCTGGGCTCAAGTGATCCTCCTGCCTCAGCCTCCCAAAGTGCTTAGTAGCTGGAACTACAGATGCACACCACCGTGCCTGGCTAATGCTTCTATTTTTTGTAGAGACAGGGTCTTGCTCTTGCTCAGGCTGGTCTCAAACTCCTGAGCTCCAGTGATCCTCCACCCTCGGCCTCTCAAAGTGCTGGGATTACAGGCATGAGCCACCATGACCGGCCAAGAACACAGTTTTTAGGTCACAGTTTAACAGCTGTGAGGCCGTGGATAACTTACTTAATCTGTTTCCTCTTCTATACAGTGGGAATACTAGTGGTATCTATATCCTAGGATTGTTGGGAAGATCAAATAAGATAATGAATGTTCTGACTTAGCACATGTAAACACAATAAATAGTGGCTTTATCATTATTTCACCTGGGAAAATATGCTCATCACATGGATTGTCAACAGTCCAGACCTACAATGTCCACGGGGACCCAAGCCTCTGGACCGTCCCTTTCCCAGATTTAGGGCTCTAGCAGGGTCAATAGAGAGCCTCAAAAGAATAAGGAGTGTTAATTTCATCTTGAGGCCATCTGCTACAGGAAGGCAAATACCTCCTTATCTATAAAATGGAAATACTACCGCTTTAATATAAAGAATTGCTATGAAGATGCCATGGAGGATTAAAGTAACATATAACATAATCATATCTGTATTTTAGAATGATATTTCATGGGAAGATGATGGATGGCTTGGCAGAAGAGAAACTGGTCTTAAAGCAGCTATCCAAGTTAAGGAAATCTAGGTCTGAACCAGAAAGGAAGAGCTGAAACAGAAAAGGAGGAAAGAGCAGAGGAAATACTGTACAGTCAGAACTGATAGAATTTGGAAATTCTTCCAGGGCTTGATGAGGGTAAAGTGTGGGGTTTCTGTGGTAAGCACTGATAGATAGCGCTCATTTTGAACAAGCAGAGACAGAGATGTTCAATGGAGAACTGAGAAACTGGAAACAGTGATCTGGGAGATGAGGTTGTTGTGAATTAATTACCTACCATTATTTTCATTTGCTTAGAAGTCAGCAGGAGTAGTCCAGCAAGGTATAAAGGCAGTAAGGAACGACAGCCGCATGGGGGAAGTACAATAGCACAAGAGAATATAATGTCAGATATAATTCAGAGCCAAAAAGGGCTCGTAGAAAGTGTATCTCTAGAACCTTCTCAGTCATTAAAAAAGGAAGCCTGCTTGGTTCCCAACATGTTTACTTGTTTGCTTCCTTCTTCCCTCTTTACCTTCAGTCAACAAACCTTTACTAGGTATTTACCTTATGCCAGGCCTAGCATCAGCATTGGGGATATGGTGATGAATAAGTTACGGCACATGCCCTTAAGAAACTTGGAGCTGCCAGAGAAGGGAAACACATAAAGAATCAAATAAAGACACCAGTGCTCTATGGTGGAGACGAGCACAGGGATCTAAAGAACCTAACTCCAATCACGCCTTCTCCAGGATGTCTTCCTTGACTGTCATTATCGGCTAACATTTATGGAATGGTTACTATGAGCCAAGTATTTTTCTTAGAGCTTTACATATATTAACTTCTTAATTTTCACAACAATCCTATGGAGTTAAGTACTATTTATTATCTCCATTTTACCAATGTGGAGACTGAACAGCCCAGCCTATGCTGAACTCTCACAGTCCTTAAAAATTTAGTATTATCACATAGTTCTTTGTATTATCAGGTTTTCTTAAATCCCCCTGGAGGATAAAGTGATAACGTATTCATGTCTAACTCCAACAAGGCCCAGCACAGGACCAACTACACACTACAGGTATTCAGTATTTATGACTGTTGAACTCATTCCATTGTCCAAGTTTTTATATCAGATCCTAAAATGCAGTAATTTCTTACCAATTCATTCAGCAAATCCATAATAGTTTGAGCTAACCACTGATGCTAGATGTAGGAGAACCAAATAAATAAGACATAGACTCTGTCGCCAAGTTTATTGTGGCAACCACTAATGTCATCTATTGGGTTTTTTGTTTGTTTTTTTAAGAGTCAAGCTCTTGCTCTGTCACCCAGACTAGAGTGCAGTGGTGTGATCAAGCTCATTGCAACCTTCAACTCCTGGGCTCAAGCAATCCTCAGCCTCCTGAGTAGCTAGGACTATAGGTATGCACCATCACACCTAATTTTTTTTTTTTTTTTTTGGTAGTGATGGGGTTGCCCAGGCTAGTCTCAAACTCCTGGCCTCAAGGGATCCTCCTACCTCACTCAGCCTCCCAAAGTGTGGCGATTACAGGCATGAGCCGCTATAGCCAGTCTTATTGTTTAAGATAAGCTCTATTTCCTTCAGATATTAGAATAAGAGTTACATATGCATCTTCTGACTATTCAGTTAACAGGAATAAACTATTAGTTGAAAGAATAAATAAATGAATGATGGACACTCTGAATCTTGCACCAGGCCTTGTTCTGGTTACTAAGAAGCTCACAGAGTTAAATTTGCTACCAATCCTTAGCAATGACCAAGAACTAGAAATTCTAAATTTAGTACTAAAAGTACTAAATTTACCCTGACTTCATTTCCTGTGTTATCCTCTTTCCCCTTTCACTGCTAATCTATTTATTCTATTTTTCATCTTATTATATTATGACTTTTTTTTTTGAGATAGAGTCTCCTTCTGTCACCCTAGGTAGAGTGCAGTGGCGTGATCACAGCTCCCTGCAACCTCAAACTCCTGGGCTCAAGCAATCCTCCTACCTCAGCCTCCCGAGTAGCTGGGACTACAGGTACATGCCACCACACCTGGCTAATTTTTTTCAATTTTTGGTAGAGACAGGGCCTTGTTCTTGGCTCAGGCTTGTCTTGAACTCCTGATCTCAAGCGATCCTCCTTCCTCAGTTTCCTAGAGCGCTAAGATTATAAAGCATCAGCCACCATGCCAACCTGTTATACAGACTTTAAAAATTAATTCCCTTTAGGAAAAAGCAATGGGTATATAGAATTTAATCAATCAAACTGAAGATAGTGTAATCAGTCCCCTACTTTGACCAAATGTCCTGCTGAAGGTTTGGAGCCAAACCAGGCCCCATGTGCAAGTCAGCACTGAAGATCTCAGCTATTCTGCATCTGAGCTCCTCTGCTGGAGGAACTATTACATGTTTCTTTAGAGCAATTAGAGGCTCTATTCTTCAAAGCCTACCCCCTTCAAGTTTTCAGCCCCCACATTTATGACTAGACCATGTTGGACTGCACATGTATATCTATCTGTCCCTGACCTACCGGTAGCAAGTCCCTTAGAATCAGTTTCCTTATCTATTCTTATGTACCTACTATACAAATGTGAAGTACTGGGGGAAAGGAGGCTCATTATGTGTAATACAATGTTAAGTATGGTTGACCAAAGTTTAGACAAGCAGTCTTGTAGACACTTAATATGTAAAACACCAGGTTTTTTAATTTTGTTGGTGGTAAAATGTATTATACATAACATAAAATTTATTACTTTAACCATTTTATTTGTTTTGTTGTTTTTTTTTTTAACACAGAGTCTCACGGTGTTGCCCGGGCTAGAGTGCTGTGGCGTCATCCTAGCTCACAGCAACCTCAAACTCCTGGGCTCAAGCGATCCTCCTGCCTCAGCCTCCCGAGTAGCTGGGATTACAGGCATGCGCCACCGTGCCCGGCTAATTTTTTCTATATATTTTTAGTTGTCCAATTAATTTCTTTCTAATTTTTAGTAGAGACGGGGTCTCGCTCTTGCTCAGGCTGGTTTCGAACTGCTGAGCTCAAACAATCCGCCCGCCTCGGCCTCCCAGAGAGCTAGGATTACAGGCGTGAGCCACCGCGCCCGGCCTACTTTAACCATTTTAAAGTGTACAGTTCTGTGGCATTAAATTCATTCACATTGTTGTGCAACCATCACCACCACTCATCTCTAGAACTTTTTCATCTTCCCATTTCTTCACATCCATTAAATACTAACTCCTCATTCTTTCCCTCCTGACCCAGTCCCTGCAACCACCATGCTACCTTCCATCTCTATAAATCTAACTATTCTGGGAACCTCATTTCAGAGGAATCATACAGTATTTGTCCTTTTGTGACTGATTTATTTCATTTAGCATAATGTCTTCAAGGTTCATCCATGTTATAGCACAAAAATACTGGTTTTTAATAACATTCCAGACTTCCCATTTCAGACAAAGATGATCACAAACTATAAATCTGACTACCATTTATTAGCTTTTCAAGATAAAATCAAAAGCTCACTGTAGGATTTTTTTCCCTCCTATGCCACTGAGATTTCCAGATTGATATGTAATCTCGAACAAGTATTTCTAAATAGATTATTTAGATGGAGCATCCTGCTATTCTGAAAATAAATTTCAACACGTTCATTAGGAAGCAAAATGACCCTCAATAAAAAAGAATATGGTATCAATGTTTGAATAAAGAAGATTAATACCTAGAACAAGCTACTCATCTGCTTTACTATCCTCAAACATATTTTCTTGCGGGAGAACAATCGTGCATCTGTTTGATTTTTATAATACATTTACATATATTTCCTATTCCAAAGTGTATGCTTTTAGCATTTGCTAATAAATTTATATTATCTGTGCTGATAAGTCATGGGTTATTTTTTAACCAGCAAGACCAATGTGAATAAAATATGAATGATCTTACTAGATTAGAAAAGATCTCCTCCTCTTCAGTTGGGGGTATTATTTGTTTTTTGTCCTTTCCCTTTTTTTCCCCAACCCTTGTATTCCAGACTTTAATCCTATGTGGCTCTGTACATTGTATGTTCTAACACTTATCTCTCTCCTCTCTTCATCTCCTGATCTTTTCTACTGTACTCTCTGGAACTCAAGGTTAGAAAAATCCTCTGTAACTTCAACCTCTTCTGTGACTGTCCCGCTCACCTTCTTGCTCTAAGTGAAATCCGGCTGTCTCTGATGATAATACTTGCCTTTGCAGCCCTCTCAAATGGGGACTGGTTTTCTCTCACTCCCCACCTACCTCTGGCCCTTGAACTTCACTGTTGCTTCCAGATCTTCCTTTATACAAACGTCCAGCTTTGAATATGACTTCATCAGATTCAACATCACTCCTCCTTGTAGCCATTTACTATTCCCAAGTTCCTCCCCTCTTAGGCCTTAAAGATTGTGGCTCCTAGCTCACTGTCATTCTAATATCATCTTGTCATAATTCTTGGTAATTTTAATAACCACATAAAAAATGATTACAACACGTTGTCCTGTCTTTTATTTGACCTCTCCTCTGTTGATCTGGACTTCTAGCCTACCTCAGCCTCTTAATTCCATGGTTATATCCCTGACCTTGTCATTACTAATAACTGAAACCTTCTTCTATAATCCTAATTTCACATATCTCATTATCGAACCACCAACTCCTATCTTTCTGGTTTGCTCACTATATATAGTATCCTAACTCTAACAATCCTTCAACTGGTCAGGACATTCAATCTACTAATTTTACCTACATTTCATTGTCTATCATCTTCCTCATATTCTCAGTTCTCTCCAAAGCCTGGCTATCTTAAATTCCTTGGTCAATTTTTTATAATCACTCCTTTGCCCCTCTATCACTTATATTAACACCAGTTTGGTTAAACCACAACCCTGGTTAAATCCAATTCACCATCTACTCTCTGCCTACATTGGTACAGGTCTTGGGAGAAGGAAACACACACAATTATGCTTACTAAAGTTAAAGTTTAACTTTAAACTTGTAATCACTATTTTCATGTGGACTCTAAATACAACCTGATAATCATTCTATACTTACCTAGTGTCCATTCACTTTCCTAGACTATTACATGCTTTTTCTGCTCCTCATCTCACTCAACTAGTGATTTTGCTTATTTGTCTAAATAAAATTAATCATAGAGAAGAGAACTTTCATGAACTCTCACCACATTTATCTATCAAACTGCATCTGTGCCCACATATTCTAACTTCTCTACTATCATGGATAACAGTCCATGTCCAACCCTCCAGTGATACACTAGATTCCAACCCCTCATCAAATGAAAGATACTACTCCAGTCACTTCTTCCTTCTTTCTTAAACATTATCAGGATTCCCCTTCTCTGAAGGATTATTCATATTAACATACGGTTACACGTCTCATCTAAAAATAAATACATAAAAGAAACAAATTAAACACCCTTTCTTGGTTCCTAACATGCCAGCTACTACTTCATTTTTCCTTCCTTTTCTGGCAAAGCTCCTAGAAGCGGCTATTTTATACTGTATTTGCCTTCTCTCTTTTTTTCTCCCATTCCTTTGAACCCACTGCAATCAGATTTTCATTTCCACCATCCACCACCATATTCTTATCAAAGTCACCAATGACTTCCACCATGCCATAACTAGTAGTCAATTTTCAGCCCTCACCTTCCCTGCCAAGTCAACAGCATTTGACCCACTTGATCATTCTCTTCTCTCTTTTAAACACTATCTTCACTTGGCTTCCAGACGCTATACTTACTTGGGTTTTGGTGTATTGCTTTTGTTTTTCTCCCTGTCATTCTGGCAGCTCCTTCTCAAGCTGGGTTCAAGTCTTGGGTCTCTTCTTTTTCTATCTCCATGTATTCTCAAGATCACTTCAAATAATCTCATGACTAAATACAATCCATATTTTTATATTTATCACCTCTAACCCTCCTAAAATCTGTTTCTTCTAAAGTCCTCCCAGGTTCAATGAATTGCAACTTGATGCTTTCAATAGCACAGGTCAAAATTTTGGTGTCGTTCCTGACTTGTCTTTTTCTCAACTAGTCCATCAGCAAATCATTTTCAGTTCTAACTCTACAATATATCCAGAATTCAATCAATTCTTACTACCCTCACTTCTACCATTCTAATCTAAGTCACCATCATCTCTCACAAGGATTAATGCAACTGCCTCCTAACTGGTCTCCCTGATTTTGCATTTACTCCTTCTGTCTATTGTCAACACAGCAGTCAGAGTGATTCAAAAATAGGTCACATCAGGTCACTCCTCTGATCAAACTCCTCAGTGACTTCCCATCTCACTAAGTAGAAAAGCCAATTCTGTACTTAGATCTAGAAGATCCCATAAGATCTGCTTTCATCTCAAACTTTTGACTTCTATTACTCTCATGCTTCTCTCCCGCACCCCTCCACTCCCGCCATTTATTCCACTTCAGCCATCCTGTCTCCCTGCTATTCTTTGAAACATACCAGGTCTGGGCTCAGGGCTTTGGTACTTGTTCCCTCTGCCTGGAATGCTCTTCCTCCAGTTCACTTACTTATTTTAGGTCTTAATTAAAAGTCACCTTCTCAGTGAGACCTTCCTTGGCTCCCTATCTAAAAAGTCAAACCTTCACCCTCAACATTATACTTCTTTATTCCTTGCTTTATTTTTCTTCCTTCCCGCCTATCTATTGTACCTAATATTTTATTTTTTATCGTGTTAATTGTGTGTCTTCCCCCCAAAAATTTAAGCTCCATAGTGACAGAGATTTTCATCTGTTTTTTTTATACCCCCAGTGCTAGAACAATACCCAATCAAACAGATAATTTGAGAGGTTCCCCTGTTTTCTAACTCAGATACACAGATCATGGATAATGAAAGCTCCTATTAGTCACTGCCTACTGTATATCAGATGCGAATCCCAGTTGGCCTCATTGATACTATTATATTTACTCCTTATGATAATCCTGAGCCTTCAGAGACCAGGTATTGACAAGGAAAACACACACACATACCCATACCCCAGACAGCTGGGCACAGAGCGAGGTTAGAGGCTGACAGGAGATGAAAACATGGCCCATAGAGAGGACAGGATCACAAATAGAAAGATATATGATGGGACGTTACTTATGGTAATACCATTACAGTGGGAAGCAGACTTAATGTTTGGTCATCCATGGTGGAAGCCTGCACGATTATATAACACACATAATTAGGGATGCTCTTATATGGCTTCTATTTCACACTCTTACATGGTACAATTCTTCCCACTGGACTGACATTTCCTGGAAGACTGTCCTTTCACTTCTGCAACCTCAGAATCCAGCTACCACTGAGAAGACTTCCATAAATTTTTGTTAAATTGAACTGAATAATTATTTGAGATATTTACTGTTTTTTACTTATGACAAAACTGAGCATTCAGCAACATTATATAAGATGCTGAAGGATGCATACCCTCTAAGTAACAAACCAGGGATTTAAACTCAAGTTCCCTACTTCTTCTCCTGTACCACACACTGTTGTTGTTTTTATATAAAAAATGATAATTGTGAGTAGAACACTGACCCTCTCTCCATCTTCATCTCACATGTGAGGTGTAAATCTTTTACCCCAGCTATACTCAGAAAGATGTCATAGAAAGGATCTTCATAAAGTAAGCCAAGTCTCCAGACTGAACCCCATAAGCTGGCAAGTCCAAAATTTATTTTCTTCAATTCTTTTCTCTACCCACCTACTTTGTTCACTTCCTTGTTCCTTTGCGAATGTTTGTTAAATTAAACATGCTAAAATCCAAAGAAATAAAAAGATTACTTTTTGACTTTCCAAAGCATTTCCACAGTCTCAATGGGGAATCAGCGGCTGAGATTAGCCTCTACTTTATGATGAGAAAAGCCTAAAATAAGAGAAGCAACTTGCCCACACTTTACCCTGACTCCTCACACTCCACGCCCAGTGTTCTTTCCATCATATTATAATGTTCACTGTATTTTGTTCACTGTATTTTGTCTCAACCAAGAAGATGGTTGAGACAAAAACGAAGAATCAAGACTGACAAAAAAGACTGTCACATATTATAAATCAATCATCTAACAACATAAATAGCACATCCTGAAAAAAACAAGCAAATATAACATTCATATCAGAGCAAGAGACTTGTTTTAAAATAAATAAACTCATATGTAATGACATTCTTGCTTTGGATTTTTCCTTATATAAATAAGTTGAAGGAGGCATAGATGATGAGAGAATAAGATATATTGTTTGCCCTTACAAAGCTAATAATTTAAACAAACATAAGACCCACTCAGAGCTTAAAATCTTCATGGCAGACAAAATGAGAGAAATAGTTTGAACTCATAGTCCAAATAATGAAAGAAAGGTAAGACAATTAAAGCTAAATAAATTTTATAGGTAACTTGCATACCTAAACAAATATTATAGGAGTTCAGAGAAGAAGGATCTCTGTGATTGTGTGTATGTGTTTTTAGTTTTTAGGATCTTTTTATAGGTTTTGGTATTTTTTGTTGTTTGTTGTTTTTTTGTTTCGAAACTTTGTTGCCTGGGCTAGAGTGAGTGCCGTGGCATCAACCTAGCTCACCGCAACCGCAAACTCCTGGGCTCAAGTGATCCTCCTGCCTCAACCTCCTGAGTAGCTGGAACTACAGGCACGAGCCACCATGTCCGGCTAATTTTTTGTTTCCATTTTTAATTTACTAGCTATTTTTTTTTTCTATTCTTAGTAGAGACGGGGTCTCACTCTTGCTCAGGCTGGTCTCGAACTCCTGACCTCAAGGGATCCTCCTGCCTCAGCCTCCCAGAGTGCTAGGATTACGGGCATGAGCCACTGCGCCCAGTCTTTGTTTTGTTTTTTAAGGAGGAACATGATTTACCATGAAAATTGTGGCAGAGTTTAAGGGAACAGACTTGGGGACTCATGGGCAGAAGGAGGAACAACAGAACAGAGGTCATCACCAGGACCAATGGCTCAAACACTACCTCCTATGTGAAGTTTTGCAGATTCTTCCCGCTAAAACTAATCACTGTCCTCTGTTCCAAACACACTTGGTGATAGGTCTATTCTAGACCCCCTAAGTTAGAAGACCTAGTTGTTCATGTGACTGCTTCCCTCCTGGACTATGAGCTCTGGAAGCAGAGGCTGTCTTGTTAACCTATGGAGTTCCCCACTGGCTAATACAAGCCAAGCATACCAGTACACAGTTTGATTAACTGAATTGAACCAAACAATGTCAGAGCTTGGTAGGACCTCAACGATCATTTAATTCAAGCCCTTCATTTTGCAACTGAGAAAACAGAGACCAAGTGACTCATTCAAAGTCACAGAACAAGTTAGTAACAAATCCAGAACTGGACCTCATACCTCCAGACTCTCAGCTAGAAGAGTGGTAGTAAGGCTGCTCTTCTACCAAAAGCACAAGAGATCTCCTGCTTACTGGTTAGTTCAAAGACTACTGAGCCCCTGCAGTGGGAAGTCTAAGGCTCTGAATCAGGAACTACTGCATTCCAAACAGTTGACACTCTGCACACCAGGCCAAGTCTTTTGTCTCAGGACAGAAGGGCTCAGAAAAACCTGGCAGAACTACCCTTGTTTGATGCAGAATCCCCAGAACATTCTGGGCTGCAGACTTGGGCAGAGGACCAGAAAGAGTTTTATTGTGATGAAGCTGAAGAAAAGCTGGGTAAAAATGGAAGATGGGAGCAACGAGAGATTCCTGCCCAGCAGCACCAACACTGAGAAAGCATTCTTGATGAAAAAGGAAATAGACTCTATCCTGAGCTAAAGGCTCAGGAAAGGGAAGAGCAGGCAATTTCAGGACTCTACAGTAAAGACTCCCCAGGGAATCACCTGTCTAATTTGAGGCTTAATGGTATAGACATAACAAAAAAATCAAGCTGGAGAATATGTGAAGCCAAGAATAACCCAACTGAGAATAATGGGGCTTGAGTCATCCAAGCCTCCTCACTCTCCATCACCACTGCTGGCCCACTCACCACCACTCTCCATCAAAATCACCCTCCATCAAAAGCGCTTACTGAAAACATGGAGTTTTACCAATAATTCGATTTAAAAATGGATAAAGGACTTGAATAGACATTTCTCCAAAGAAGATATACAAATGGCCAACAACCATATGAAACGATATTCAACCTCACTAATTATCACGGAAACACAAATCTAAATCACATTGAGATACCACCTTACACTTGTTAGGATGGCCGTTATTTAGAAAAAAAAAAAAAAACAACAGAAAATAACAAGTGTCGGTGAGGATACAGAAAAATTGGAATCTCTGTGAAAAGTATTATGGCTATTATGGAAAACAATATGGAGGTGCCTCAAAATATTAAAAATATAAAAGCTATCCATATAACAAAAACATGTACCCCCTTAATATTTTTTTTTTTTTTTTTTTGAGACAGAGTCTCACTCTGTTGCCAGGGCTAGAGTGCCGTGGCGTCAGCCTAGCTCACAGCAACCTCAAACTCTGGGCTCAAGCAATCCTCCTGCCTCAGCATCCCGAGTAGCTGGGACTACAGGCATGCGCCACCATGCCCGGTTAGTTTTTTCTATATATTTTTAGTTGTCCAATTAATTTCTTTCTATTTTTAGTAGAGACGGGGTCTCGCTCTTGCTCAGGCTGGTTTCAAACTCCTGAGCTCAAACAATCCACCTGCCTCGGTCTCCCGGAGAGCTAGGATTACAGGCGTGAGCCACCGCGCCCCGCCGATTAATTTCTTTTATTGAATGAGTGCTCTTTCAAAGAAATGAGAAAATGACCACTATCCCAGTAAAAAAAAAACAAAAATTAGCAAAGGACACAAACAAGCAGTAGAGTTGGGGGAAAGAGAAAAATCAAATGGCTCATTAACATATGAAAAGACACCTAACCTCTCTCATCATTAAAAATGCAAATTATAATAAGGAGACATTAAGTTTCACCTAACAGGTGAGAAAGCATTAAAATATTTATAACACACAATGTTAGTGAGAGCATGAGGAAATGAATGTGTAAATCAGTGTCACTACTCTACAAACTGTAAGGCATATGTCCTGTGATCTGCCAAGAATTATCCTACCTTTATCCTTGCAGAAACTCATAATGGTGTACATACGCAAAAGAAAGTTCATGGCAACATCATTCATAAAAGCAAAAACTGAAAACAACTTACATATCCATCAGTAGGAGAATCGTTAAATTTTTAAATGGGTCAGAACTGTCCCATTTCATAGATGGTAGTTTACACCTATTTGGGGGAAAAAAAGATTAAAGTAGATCTGAATTATTTATATGGAAATAGTAAGTGAAAAAATGCAAGATGCAGAATGGTGTGTTTAGTTTTATCCCCTTGGAGTAAAAAAAAAGAAAAGAAGCATGTATTTGCATGCATATGCTTGTATATGCATAGAAAATTTATTAAAGAAATACACAAGTAACCATTAATAGTGGTTGTTTCTGGGAAGGGTAACAGGAGATATGGGGTGGGAGGGAGATTTTCATTTCATTTACATTTTCAAAATATTCAAATACGTTTTGTATTTATATTTTTAATAATAAAAATTTTGTTTTAAAAGCTCCCAAAATATACATTGAATATTATA
>CAUYSK010112386.1:0-20464 GCA_963575035.1 Avahi laniger
GATGCCACTGCACTCCAGCCTGGGTGACAGAGCAAGACTCCGTCTCTTTTCTTTTTTTTGAGACAGAGTCTCACTGCATTGCCCGGGCTAGAATGCCATGGTGTCAGCCTAGCTCACAGCAACCTCAAATTCCTGGGCTCAAGTGATCCTCCTTCCTCAGCCTCCCAAGTAGCTGGGACTACAGGTGTGCACCACCATGCCCAGCTAATTTTTTCTACCTTAGTCACCCAGGTAATTTTTTTCTATTTTAGTAGAGATGAAGTATTGCTCTTGCTCAGGCTGGTCTTGAACTCCTTACCTCAAGCAATCCTCCCACCTCGGCCTCCCAGAGAGCTAGGATTACAGGCGTGAGCCACTGCACCCAATCTGGGAGACAGGAATTGCAGGTAAAGTCACAAATCAGTACACAGAAGGCATACATCAGTTTGGCCCAAAAAGGTGGGAAATCTCGGAGTGGGCGCTTACAGGGTATAGGCGGGTTCAAAGATTCTTTGATTTGTAATTGGTTAAAGAAATGAAGCTTTGTCTAAAGGCTTGGAATGCTTTAAGACAAGGAAGTCTGTTCATCAGAGACAAGCTACAACATGCTGACTCAAGCGATCTGTTACACAAACTGATGGCCTACAGGGTGATACGAACTCCGTCCTTCATGACTTCAGGTTCTGTTAATAATTTAGCATCTTATTGTCACAAGCAATCTGTTTTATCAGTCTTAGGATCTGTGTTTTACCATTAATGCAGGTCAAATTGTAGCTAAACTCTAAAAGGGAGGGGGTATAATGAGGCGTGTACAGCCTCCCTTCCCTTTACGGCTGGGAACTCAGTTTTAAGGTTTTTCTTGGGTTTCCTTGGCCAAGAGGGAGTCCGTTCAGTCAGCCGGGGAGCTTTGGATTTTATTATAGAATATGTATTCCATATAATAATGAAATTTTATTATTCAGCAATCAAAAAGAGTCAACCGGCCGGGCGCAGTGGCTCACGCCTGTAATCCCAGCACTCTGGGAGGCCGAGGCAGGCGGATCATTTGAGCTCAGGAGTTCGAGACCAGCCTGAGCAAGACCGGGACCCCGTCTCTACTAAAAATAAAAGAAATTACTTGGACAAAAATCTATATAGAAAAAATTAGCCGGGCATGGTGGCGCATGCCTGTAGTCCCAGCTACTTGGGAGGCTGAGGCAGGAGGATCACTCGAGCCCAGGAGTCTGAGGTTGCTGTGAGCTAGGCTGACGCCAGGGCACTCACTCTAGCCCAGGCAAAAGAGCGAGACTGTGTCTCAGAAAAAAAAAAAAAAAACCATTGAGCAAACACCCCAGAGGGGAGCTTTCTAACCCTTCTCATTTCCAAGTGCTAACCAGGCCCGACCCTGCTTAGCTTCTGAAATCAGATGAGATCAGGGTGCCTTCAGGGCGGTGTGGCCACAGGCCTCAACTCCCCTTTTTTCTTAAGCACAACTGACCCGAAGTTTCAGTCCTCAGGCAGAAAAACTTTCACGAACGTAATTTTGTTTCCTTCATACTTATTTTTACGGTTATCTGCCTCGCAGAGCAGATACGGCCCTGCGAAGTGTCTTTGCGACTCAAAAAGAAAAGTCACTCTGCAGAGTTTGCCGGAAATCGGGAGGGAGCTGCCCAGACCACTCGACTTTGCAGGGCATTCTGCTGAACCGAGTTCAATGGGAAAACCATCCTGGAAATGAAAATAGTTCTTTTTTCAAGAAAGAAAAATATATCAAAAGCCATTTTCTTCACCTTCTCAGCCTGTTAAGGGCTGAATTCATTAAAATCCAGAGGAAAGCGAGGAAAGGAAGCCGGGGAATTCTAATTTTCTCTTTGCATTTCAATCAGGGCAGACAATGCAGGAGCTGCAGACACAGGGTTTCGGGCAGGGCTGAGCAGGGCCGGGCCCTCAGCTCCCCGGACAACAGGAGCAAGCGCAGCGGGACCCTACAAAGGAATGCATGCGGCCACTGGGTCTCGGGGCTTTGTCTGCAAGCAGCCTGGCCCTATTCAAGCAGGGCGATGGCTGAGTGAGCCTCCTGAATGGCAAAGCTTTCTGTGTTTGGGGGCCCAGCTGAAGGGTCCCAGCTCTAGAATGTCTGAGGCAGCTTAACTCCCTCCCTCCCACTGCGGGAGCCCCATGGAAGGCAGAGAGATCGGGGCACTTGCGGGTCACGTCCCACCCCGGAGCCTGCCTGGCTTCACTGCTCCAGTCTGAGCTGTCCCCTGCAGACTCAAAACCCGCTGCAGCCGCAGGGAGCAACGTCACACGTCACACCCGCTCTCGGGGAGCTAGAACGGACACCAGAACTAAAACAGCAAAAACACACAAAACACACAATCACAGGTGCTGGCGAGGATGTGGCGAAACGGGAAGACGTCGTACACTGCTGGTGGGAACGGAGAATGGCGCGGCCGCTGCGAGAAACGGTTTGGAAGTTCCTCGAAAAGGTTAAACGTGGAATGACCACAGGACCCAGCAATTCTCCCCACCCCCCAGAGGACTGAAAACATAGGTTGGGACCAAAACTTCTACGGGAATGTTTATAGTAGCATGATTCCTGACAGCCAAAACGTAGAGCCAACCCAAACTTCCCTCAGCACAACAATGGAATATCATTTGGCCAGGAAAAAGGACAAGGCTCTGACACAGGCCACAGCGCGGAGGGACCTTGAGGACGTCGTGCTCAGTGAGGGACGCCAGACACAGAAGGACACACAGTGTGGAAACGTCCAGAACGGGCAGATCCACAGAGACAAAAAACAGATCAGTGGTCACCAGGGGCTCTGGGAGGGAACAGGGAGTGACTGCTGATGGGGACGGGGTTTCTTTTTGGGGTGATGGAATGTTCTAGAATTATATTACACAGTGGTGATGGTTACGCAACTCTATGAATGCTCTAAAAACCACTGAATTATCCACTTGAAAGGAGTGAATTTTATGCTATGCTAATTATCTCAATTTTAAAACTTTTTAAAACCTTCCGGGCTCTCCCAAGGCCAACCCCTGCCTCCCCGGCCTCCCCCCACCCTGTTCCTGCTGTCGCACCTCCGGGCCCCCCTCTCACCCTGTCCGGCTGCCGTATCTCCCATTTGGCCGTGTGGTTTTTTTGTTGAACATCTGTTTCCCTCCAGTAGATGGTGAGGTCCCCAAAGGCCAGGACCCGGTCCCTTTTGGGGAGGGGACGAGGACAGCAGAAAGTAAAACACGGTGTTGGCGTCCACGGCTGCCTCGAACACAACTTCCGTCCCGGAAGTCCTACCTCTTATCCCACCACTGTATCCTCTTCTCCTTCGAGACAGCCAGCAGTGGTTTCTGGCACTTTGCCATCCAAGATCCCACGAGGCACAGGCCTGTCCTGTGCGTAGAACTCAGTGACCAGTGGGCAGGACCCAATTAGACCCCAAATATTCTTGTAGCACGGACCCCCGAGACCTGCCACAGGCCAATACCCGCCCTGAACCGGCTGCGAGGTTCAGAGGGAGGCGGAGGTTCGGGGAAGGGCTTCTGCCATTCACGGTGCCCTTAAAATGACCCAGGTCTCTCCCGGCAGGAGCCCCAGCCAGGGCCGCGTCAGGCCAGAGCCACAAGCGCCTTTCATTTTCTCCTGCAACCTCCGCCCTTACTCCTCCACATCTGAACAACAACAACTTAATTAAAATTATTATTCCAGCAGGATAAAAAAACAACCCCCAATTGGCGCAGGTTTGTTGGGTTTTTTTTTTATAATCTAAATAATGTTTAGGATTTTTTTTTTTTTTGAAAGAGGGGAGAAAAAAAACTAATTACATCTTCGAGGGATGGAATCATAAATCACCGAGTTACGCCGGGAACTCGGGCCACGCCGGCCAAGCCCACGAGCCGGCGACAACTTCTTATCTCATTACGGTTTAATTAAGAATGATGTTCTAGCATCTTCTGTTTCATTATCGCTGGGCCCAGCTGACTTCTAATCTCTCTCCACCCGGCGTACGGGAGGGTCTGGTCCAAGATGCGCGCTAATGAATTTACAATCCTCTCTTTGGGGAACTTTAATAAAATTAGCCCGTGCGGAAGATGAACACAGATACGAGAAACTTCTGGAGGGAACATTTGCTTTCAATTACGGGGAGTCCTGGAGGGAGGGGGCCGGTGGCAACAGCAGGAAGGATGCCGGGGGCGCACTGTGTCATCCGGTCACACGTCGCTCCCCCGGCAGAGGGAAAGTCTGCCCTCGTGGGCCTCCCTGCTGATATCAAAGCACCTGCTGTACCCCAGGCCCCGGATACAACGGAGGCTGGATTTTCCGCTCCTGGGGGAGGCAGACAGATAAAACGACCCCTAAATCATGCACAGATCATGGTACAAATATAGCTCTGAGACGTTCTCCAAAGGTGAGCCCAGGACAGTGTGAGAATCTGCACCAGGGGCTCAAACTGGGTGGCGGCATCATGGGAGGCTTCCTGGAGGAGGCGACATTCACGCTGAAACCCGAGAGAGGAACAAAGCCGGCCAGGAGAGGGGAGGGTGAAAGCTGTTCCCGGGGGCAGCCCCTGGGAAAGGCGGGCAGGGTGGAAGGGGCTTGGGGCACCTGAGGGACTTAGGGATGGGGAGTGTCGCGTGACCCAAAGTCAGAGGGGTGGAGGCAGGAGGCCCACGAGTGTCTCAGCCCGTTTGTGCTGCTAGAACACAATACCTCGCACCGGGTCATTTACAAAGAAGAGAAATTCATTTCCTCACCGTTCTGGGCTGGGAAGTCCAAGGTCAAGGCGCTGCTGCGAGACAAGCACCTTGTGGCCGTGTCCTCTAAAAGCGGAGAACGCTGCGTCCCCCCACGGCAGGAGGCAGCCGGGCAAGCGGAGCCGAAGGCGTCCTCAAGCCTCTTGAATAAGCGTCTCCCTCTCACGTGGGGAGGCGTCCTCGGGGCCTAATCACCTCTTAAATGCTCCACCTGGTAAAACCACTGCATTGGCCGTTAAGTCTCCACACCTGAATTTCGGAGAGGACACGTGCAAAGCACCGCAGGCTTTTTTTTTTTTTTTTGAGACAGAGTCTCACTCTGTTGCCCTAGCTGGAGTGCCGTGGTGTCAGCCTAGCTCACAGCAACCTCGAACTCCTGGGCTCAAGCGATCCTCCTGCCTCAGCCTCCCAAGTAGCTGGGACTACAGGCATGCGCCACCATGCCCGGCTAATTTTTTCTATATATTTTTAGTTGTCCAGCTAATTTCTTTCTATTTTTTGGTAGAGACGGGGTCTCGCTCTTGCTCAGGCTGGTTTCAAACTCCTGAGCTGAAACAATCCGCCCGCCTCAGCCTCCCACAGTGCTAGGATTACAGGCGTGAGCCACTGCGCCCGGCCTAGAACAGCAAAAATTTTAAAAAGCAATAACACCAAATGCTGGCGAGGATGTGGAGAAACTGCATCCCTCATACGTTGCTGGCAGGAATGTAAAATGGTGCAGCCGTTGTGGAAAAACAGTCTGGCAGTTTCTTTAAAAATGAAACATGTCACTACCCTACAACCCAGCAGCTATATTCCTGGGCACTTCTCCTAGAGACATGAGAACATATGTTCGTGCAAAAAATAGTACACACATATTCATCACAGCTTTATTCATGAGAGCAAAATACTGGAAACCAAATGTCCTTTGGTGGTTGAACGGTGGCACAAACGGAGGCAACTCTACACCTGGACTATTACTCAGCAGTGAAGGGAGACGCGATTAACACAGACAGCAACCTGGGTGGATCTCGAGGGTGTGATGCGGAGTTTTCCAAGCGGTCAATCTTTGAGAGCACATACGGTCTGATTTCATTTATACGACGCTCTCAGAGTGGCAGAACCACAGAGCTGCAGGACAGATTTAGTGGTTGTCAGGGGACGAGGAGGAAGAGGCGGGGGTTTGGAGCACAGATTGCTACAGTGTTGCATCCCGGCGTTGGTGGCGATTATATGAATCTATGCATGCAACACGACTGCACGGAACTGTGCACACACGATGCACACGTGTACACATAAATGAATGCAAGTGTTTAGAAAAACTGTTGAAATCTGTATGCCTGCAGGTTTTTTTTTAGTAGAGATGGCGTCTCGCTCTTGCTCAGGCTGGTCTTGAACTCCTGACCTCAAGCGATCCTCCCACCTCGGCCTCCCAGAGTGCTGGGATGACAGGCGTGAGCCACCGCGCCCGGCCCCTGTACTCTGTTTAACAGTTTTATCCCAACGTCAAATTCCTGGTTTTGATATTGCCCTAAAGTCGTGTAAGTTGTCACTGTTGCGGTGACAACTCGTGGAAGAACACACAGGACTCTATGTTCCATTTTTTGCAAATCCCTTTAAGTCTATAATCAGCCCCAAACGAAAAGTTAAAAAACCCAAAAGAGAGTGATTAGATCAGCAATGGATTAAGGGAGATTTCTGAGAAATCTAACAGAGCCTCACTGTTCTTTCTTTTTCTTTCTTTTGGCAAAAATGCCCCCACAACTATTTGCATTGTATTAATAAAACCAAGTATTGATAAAGGGGAAGGGAGAGCTGTGGATTGTGCAATTCGGTCGGACAAAAATAGGAAAATATTTCCCCCCAACACTCGACCGTTTCTTTGTTCAGCTAAGGATTTGCACCTGGTTTCGATGGGAAATAAAATGCAATTGACCACACGATAAAATAAAGCAATTGCATATTTTGGTGTTTTTTTTTTTTTTTTTTAAGCAAAAATCCTGATGAAAACTCACTGTTTGCTTCAAATTCTGGTGCCTGATTTGTGACTTGTCTGGACTCTGTCTGGCGGTTGTGAGGCGTTCTTGGATTCCATACGTTTAGGAAGGCGCTGAGCTCCACAGGCTAAGAGATTTCCAACTGCAGAGAGACGCCTCAAGCGATTTCCTAGAATAGAACCACAAGCTCACATTTTCTCCCCCTTCCCAGACCTCCGCTTGGAACCCAGGAACCCCCACAAAAGCTGGAATGTGGGGGCTTCCAGGACAGGCTGGAATCGAGACAGAAGATGTTCTGAGTACAGAGAAACCCCATGTCACATGCTTTGCTGGTGGGAATGTAAAATGGTACATTCACCCGGGGAAAACTTTTAAAACCTGACGAGCAAGTGCCTTCCTGGGTGTCCTCCCAGAGAAATGAAAACGTGTCCACCCAAAACCCCGAGCACAAACGTTCATAGCAGCTTTGTTCCTAACAGGCAAAACCGAATGAACCACTGACACGTGCCACACGTGTCTGAAATTCAAGGTCATGAGACCAACTGGGGGGAAAAAAGCCAATCTCAAAGTGCAACATATTTTCAGATTCCCTTAACGTAGAATATTCTTGAAATAACAACATTATAGAGTAGGGGAGAGACGAGTGGTTGCCTGGGGTTAGAAATGGGTGGGGGGCGGTTAGGGAGAGCTTTGTGGAGATGGGAGTTTGGTATCTTGTTTGCTGCAGTGGTTCTAAGAATTTACAGGTGGGATAAAACGACACAGAACTAGATACATTGTAGCCATGTCAATTTCCTGGTTTTGATACTGTAAAAAAATGTAACCACTGGGGCAGGCTGGGGGAGCGGTGCCCTGTTTCTCTGTGCTAGCTCTGCAACTGTCTTTGGATCTGTAATCATTCCACGATAAAGTTTTTGTTTTTTTAAAAGGACGGAGCTGGGCGTGACAGCTCGTGCCTATCGTCCCTTGGGTAGTCACTTGGGAGGCTGAGGCAGGAGGATCGCTTGAGCCCAGGAGTGTGAGGTTGCTGTGAGCTAGGCTGACGCCACAGCACTTTAGCCCGGGCAACACAGTGAGAGTCTGTGACTAATGATAGATAGTTCCACAAGAATTACTAAGATTTTCCAGTTATGCTCTGTTTATATATCATCATCATTGCCTCGTATGGTCTAAAATCTAGTAAATGCGTCAAGAAAACAGCGCTTCATATTTATAAAACAGATGCTGAATAACTAAGTTACAGTTTGGTCTCGTGATCATAGCAAAGTGTCAACTGTCTTTGTAGGAATCCTAGGGTTTAAAATACATCTTGCCATAGAGATCTGTTGTACAACAATATGAATATACTTAGCACTACTGAACTGCACACTTAAAACTGATTAAGATGGTAAATTTAATGTTATGTGTTTTTTTACCACAATTTATACATGTATACATATACAATCCAATTTGAAGCTGACATGAACTAAATGGTTATTTCAATATGTTTCCTAAGTACTATTTTGCCGCAGGTAGACTCTTATCTGAAAGTCCAAGTGATAATGGCTTTAAGATTTGAGTTTTATGGCAGAGAAAAAAATTCAGTATGCTTAAGACACAACAGAAATATCAGTAGTCAAAAACACTGAAACATGATCTCATGCAACATCTCAAGCAGTGGTTCTCCAAGCATGGTCTTAGACCAGCAGCAACGGCACCACCTGGGAACAGGTTAAAAATACAGATTCTCAGGTGCCACCCCAGGCCCAGTGAATCAGAAACTCTGTAGGTGTAGCCAGCAATCTGTATTTACTAAGGTCAACAAGTCCATCTGGTGATTCTAATGCATGCTAAAGTGTGTTGGGAGCCACTGATCCAAAGTCATTTTGCACAGACTGGCATTTGGGAAAAACTGGTTTGGTGGCTAGTTAAGAGATTTGGCTCTGGAGCGAAAGTTTGGACCCCAAGCCCTCTGCTAACCAGCTGTGGGACCTGGAGCAAGTCACTGGCTATCTCTGAGCCTCAGTTTCCTCACCTGTGAAGGAGATCTCCCCCACAGGGTGGCTGGAAGGATCACAGAGCCTGCCTAAAGGCCTTGGCACAGTGCTGGCCAGCAGAGAGCCCTCACTGTCTGCGGCCTCGAGTAATATTCTGGCCTCAGACCTGGAGCCAGAGATAAAACCAGCTCCCAGGAAAACCTTGGGGCAGGGGTCCTCACCTGAGAGCCCACAGACCCCCTCTCGGAAGAATGTTTCTAGAGGCATAAAGAAAAAGACATAAGAAACCAATTATACGTTACATTAAAATAATAAGCGTGTGATATAGGAAAAAAACAAGGTAGCCAGTTCTGTGACATGAAGCAATAGCACAGCTGAAGCTGAAGCTGGTTTGTCCCCCTCTAACTGTCAGTCGCACGTGACCGGAAACTCAAGCTGCCTTCCTGCAGTGCAGACTCAGGGCCTCTAACTGCAGAGACTGTGTAGCTGTCAGTAGCTGATTCACTTTTTCCCCCCTCCACTATCCCATCGTTTTTGTCTAAAACCAGGGTCCGAAAACCGTAGATGATCTATTTCAAGAAGTGGACAAGGATGGAGATGGAGAAGTTAGTTTTGAAGAATTCCAGCTGTTTGTGAAGAAGATATGCCAGTGAAGGAAAAAACGAAACAGCATTCCTAGGCACCGAAGGAAGCGTGGCTGGGCCGGGTCCTAGGCTGTGTGGCATCCCCAATGTCTCCGGTTTAATTCTTTGTGATTATAATGATCTGGCTGTGAGGTCCAATTATTGCTAATAAAGAAATTCTTAGACATGTCTCACCTTGTCAAGTGCTGACCTTCATAACTTAACAGATGTGAAAGTAACCTCACTGCGATTCATCTAATTCTACAGATTTAAAAAAAAAAAAAAAAGGAGGGCCAAGGCCGGGCCCAGTGCCTCATGCCTGTAATCCTAGCACTCTGGGAGGCCGAGGCGGGAGGACTGTTTGAGATGAGGAGTTCAAGACCAGCCTGAGCAAGAGCAAGACTCTGTCTCTACTAAAAATAGAAAAAAAGCGAAGCGTGGTGGGTGGGCGTCTGCAGTGCAAGCTATTCAGGAGGCTGAGGCGGGAAGATCACTTGAGCCAGGAGTTGGAGGTTGCAGTGAGCTATCATCACACCACTGCACTCCAGCCTGGGTGACAGAGTGAGATCCTGTCTCAAAACAAAGATGACAGAAAGACCCAGGGCCCTCGCAACTCTGGCATCCCGAGCTACAGACTCTCAGGCTCTGAGAAAAGAGCCCTCAAGTTCCATTGCTGAGTCCAGCTGAGGGGTGAGGAGGGTGGGGAGTGTGGAAGAGGGGGCACAGAGGAGGGAGGGTAACTTTCTTCTACCCCTTACCAGACAGAGTTGAAGTTGAAGATGGTCCAAGTTACCAATGGCTCCAGCCAGCCTAGACAGCCAGTCACAGAGATGCCTGGCAGCTGGGTCTTCGTTTCCCCTTTATCCTCACTGCAACTCTCCTCCCCTCCAAAATGCCCACACACTAGTAGCAGTACTGGGTCCCGCTGTCGTCAACATTCTCTCTACACCCGTTTATTTTTATCATTATCACCCTCCTAAGGAGCCTTGTTAAATGTTTTTTTCTCATTGCCCCTCTCAATGAAATTTTAATTGCACAGATATACCGTGTGCATCTGTTTATTTACTATTTGTGTATCTGCGCTTCAGACATGAGGCAAGATTCCCCCCGCCAACCAAAAAAACAATTGTAACCTCCTTGGGAGCGACATCGCACACATACCTTTGAACAATGTTCGATCTTTTCTTTTTTTCTTTAAGAGACAGAGTTTCACTCTGTCGCCCAGGCTGCAGTGCAGTGGCACAATCACGGCTCACTGTAGCCTCAAATTCCTGGGCTCAAGGGATCCTCCTGCCTCAGCCTCCCAAATAGCTGGGACTACAGGCATGCACCACCACACCTGGCCAATCATTCTATTTGGATCTCATGCTCTAGAGCCTTCACTGCCATGCTTTACTTTCTGTAATTGACATCAGAAAGCTATGAGATCATGTCCACGTTCAAAATGTAGAAAATGATAATATCGTTTTTCAAATGACGCAAGCTCTCTCAATGATTCTTCTCTATCACCCTACCATCAAGCTGCGAATCACTGCCTGCAAAGCACTGCCTTTGACTATTTTTTTTAAACCTAACAAACATGAAGGTGTCTGCTGGGTCTGTCAGTCAAGTCGGCTACTGTCATTTCCGTAGTAGCTGGAAGGCCCTCTGAGGTGGGCCAAGGAGCCCACGCTCCCACCTAACCTGCCCATAAAGAGAGCAGGCAGCCATCTGACCAGGAGATCTGTCCACGGGCTGGACAAGGCCAGGCTCATCACTGGGGAATTTAATCTCTGAGAGAGGAAAGTCCTGATGGCTGTAAGCACAGGGTGGGGCCAGAGTGGCCAAAGAGAGTGAGTCACAAGATGAATAGGTAGTCGATAGTGGCGGGGAGGGCACGATGGTGGGAGGAGATACATTCAAATTTGTTTGAATATGGGCTAGAAACTAACATCAGTGGTTCCACATTAGGAGAGGACTGGGCGGATTGGGGGCAGGGATGGGAGAGCTGCTTTTCATTCGATACCTTATTGTACATTTTGATTTTTGAACCATATGATGCGTGTCCTATCAAAAAGAATAAATAAAAATTTTCACTCGAGAACACTTTTTAAATCCTGTGCTGCTGCTTTTTGTGATAAGCCTCTTGGCACTGTCTTATTTGGAACAACCACAAAATACAACTATCTAAATGTTGGGAGAAGAGTATAATAAATTGGGGAGATTTGGGAGGAAAACACGTAATTATGGAAGTTTCCCCCAATAATAAAATGAAATTCAGTGGAAGCCATTTCAAACATTTAGAAATTTAACCAGAGATAAAGAAAAGTGACTACTATCCCTTGCACCAAGAAACAGAGGGGATTTTTACACACAGTTGAGGGAATGTTTAAATACAATTTCTATCATTCTAATTCAACATAAGGGCATTCTCATGGTGTCAGAACACTTAAACATTTCTAATGACTTATTATGTTCCTCTGTAGAGATACCCCATAATACTCTTAACTATTTCCCCATTGTGGGGCATTTAGATTGTTTTCATTTCTGATTCTTCCAAATGTTATAATGAGTACTTGTTCATATTTCTGTCAACATGTCAGATTTCCTTAGGAGAATTTCTGAGAAGTAAATGTCTGAGTCAGAGGGTATGGATATTTGCGCAGTTTGTGAAACAGACCACCCAATTGCTTTCCTAGAAGCGTGCATGGATTCCTAGCTCTACAAGCAGGCAGGAGAATGCCGGCTGCACTCCCCCGACAGCATTAGCTGGTCTCATTTTACCAACTTCATCAGTCACTATAGCGCACATCTTTTATTTGTCGCTGGTTTTATAATAATAGGAATCCTTTACTATTTCTCCATTAACTTTACTGTTGACTACGGGTTTGTAAAAGATATTCTTTCTGTTGTTTAAGAAGTACAAGGCTCTTCCTGGTTTGTTATGAGATTGTGAGCACCAGAATTTAGATACTGAGCAGGGTTTCTCTCTTTTGTTCAATCAATATGATTTGTTAATTAATTTAATTCCTGGGATAAACATACTATCCAGTCAAAATCAATTATTCTTATGCTATTAAATTTGACATTCTAATATTTTATTTAAGATTTCCACATCCTCATTTTTAACTAACATTAGTCAATAGTTTGGGTTTTTATTATTTGTAGTATGTGCTTTGTTAAGTTTCTAATGTCTAGGTCAACCTAGCTTCTCATTTTAGCCTATGTTCTAGGTATAAATTAGCCCCTCGCAGAGTAAATACACATTACCTATTTCAACTCCAACATATACAAAGCACCTACTATGGGCAAGGCATTATGCAAGATGCCACAGAGACACAAATTTCCACACCTCTGAGATCCTAAGTTAGTAAGTCTGGGATCAGGCCAGGGAAAGAATTAATCGAAAAAGTAGCATTTCAACTGAGATTTGTAGGAAGTACCTTGAGGAGAGCATGCTATGGGCATTCGGAGAGAAAAAATACCCCAAGTCAAAAATACCCCAAGTCAACACGTCGTGTCCAAGTGCAAGGCAATTCAGGAACACACATATGCCGTGTTTGGCTGGAATGGCAGCTATGAGGAATAAAGAGGGCACGCGGCTTCGGATCATGAAAGTCCACAATTGCCACACTAAAGAGTCTGCCCAAGGTCAGAAAGAGAACAGGAAGGTGTAGGAGTCATAGAGTGATATTATTGTACTTTAAGAAGAGGTGGACACCAACGAAGAGTGTGCAAGGGTACAAGGACCACGGCAGCACAGCCAGAACAGTGGCAACACATGGGAAGCGTGTTGGAAAGATACCTTCTCTGATCGCTGAGATTTATTGACGTGGACAAATTATCGTTTGAGGTTGAACCCTCAAGAAGGGTGAAAACAAGTGGAGCAGGGGGTGTGTACGTGTGTGTGTCCCTTTGCTTGGCCTTCTAGACCTCATTTCCAACACTGATCCGACCTCTCTCATCCAACAGGGTCCACGTGAATTTCCTCTCGAATCAACAGTACCAGCATTTTGTCAGCCACAAAACTCCAACCCTCACTAGGCTGTGGGCCCCACGAGGGCAAAGATTTTACCTGTTCATTGAAGAATCCCCAAGTCTAGATTGAGACCTGGCAAGTAAGACAGGACTCAATAGGTATTTGCCGAATGAATGATTCTGGACCATCCAGTCAGTAAATCCCGGTGATTCTTTCCACAAAGCCACTCTACCAGCCAGCTCTTTCTACCGTGACGCCTGTGCCAGCCCAGCTCCTTAACTCACAGACCGAGGATGCCCAACACTCAGCCATGTGCCCTGCCTGGCGTCTTTTCTCCCCTCTGATCGCCCAAGCTCCCTGGCCAGTTGAACCTCCAGAAAGCACCCATTCTAGCCTGCAGGAATGAGCACGGGATTGGCAGGTGTCCCAGTTGATGCACATTACCTTATTGGTTCCTCATTGCCTTCAGGATTAATTTTGACACTGACACTCCTGCACTTCCACAAATCCGCACCAGTCTCCCTTACTTCCCTATAATCCCTACAGGAGCCATGTTGCCTCAGTCAAGCTACTACTCACTACTTTATGACCAAATCTTGGACATTCTAGCCTAGCGTATGCCTCCCCTTCTTTTCTATGATGTATCCAAGCCTTTGACAATCTTCCCTTCTTACCTCTGACGCACAATATTTTTTACTGACTCTGAATTCTTAAGTATCTATAGTCTGCCTGCACTGCCCAAAACTGTGGCTACTAGACACGTGTGGCTATTGACATTTAAAATAATTAAAATTAAATAAAATTAAAATGCAGTTCCTGGGCCGTACTAACTACATTTCAAGTGCTCCATAGCCCTATGTGGCTAGTGGCTGCCATGTTGGATCACAAAGAAATAGAATATTCCATCATGGCAGAAAGTTCTGGTTGGCAGTACTGGTAGCATTAATGAGGGCGTACTCACATACTGCCCATACATCTGGTTAGTGGTTTCCCCAGTCTGTGTCTTGAATCCCCAATTAAGCTGCAAGTGGAGTTGCTGTGGCAGCAGCTCTTTTGTAACACATTGTATTTAGGAATACACTTAAATGGACGAGCTGCAAACACACAGTGACATTTTTCTTTTTAGTAATCTCTTTCCACTAGCATCCGTTATTTCTATTACAAAAAAATCTTTCAAGTGGTTGAAATATCTATTCCTAAGGCATTTCCCATTGAGCTCAAGGTATGATAGCTTTAAAATACATTAGCTTTGAAGTACTCATTTAGTCACTCGTTTATTGCTAACATTATGAACCACCCTTGTGATTCACTAAAGGGGGCTCACCCCAAAGACTAGATTTGGTTAAGGGGGAGGAGTCGGAAGAAAAGATGCCCTAGCCATTAGGCAGCAGCCATCATGTCTGGAAGGAAAATTTTTCTGTTTTTTTTTTTTTCAGCTTTATTGAGGTATAATTGACAAATAAAAATTGTATATATTCAAGGTGTACAACATTTTTTCTTTTCTTTGAGACAGGGTCTTATTCTGTTGCCCTAGGTAGAGTGCAGCGGCCAGTGGTGTTATCATAGCTCACTGTAACCTCAAACTCCTAGGCCCAAGCGATCTTCTTGCCTAAGCCTCTTCCAAGTAGCAGATGTGCACCACCAGACCTGGCTAAGTTTTCTATTTTTTGTAGAGACAGGGGTCTCGCTTTTGCTCAGGCTGGTCTCCAACTCCTGGCCTCAAGCGATTCTCCTACCTCGGCCTCCCAGAGTGCTAGGATTACAGACATGAGCCACCATGCCCAGCCAACATGATGTTTTGATATACATAAACGTTATGAAATGATTGATACAATCAAGCTAAGTAACATATCCATCACCTCACATAGTTACGTGTGTGTGCGCGCATGTGTGTGTGTGTGTGTGTGTGTGTGTGTGTGTGTGTCTGTGGTGAGAATACTTAAGATCTACTCTCAGCAAATTTCAAGTATTCAATAGTGAATTATTAGCTATACTCACCACACTGTACACTAGGTCTCCAGAACTTACTCATCTTATAACTGCAAGTTTGTACCCTTTGATGAACACCTCATTTCCCACCAGTCCCCGGACCCCCAAGCCCTGGTAACCACCATTCTATCCTCTGCTTCTATGAGTTTGATTGGTTTAGATTCCACATATGAGTGCGATCATACAGTATTTGTCTTTCTGTGCCTGGCTTATTTCACTAATAAAGTCCTCCAGGTTCATCCAAGTTGTTGCAAATGGCAGGATTTCCATCTTTTTTGAAGCTGAATAATATTCTATTGTGTGTGTATATAATATATATACACGTACACCACATTTTCTTCATCTATTCAACTGTCAATGAATGCTAAGGTTAATTCTGTGTCTTGGCTATTGTGAATAATGCTGCAATGAACATGGGAGTGCAGATATCTCTTGAACATATGAATTTCATATCTTTCAGATATATACCCAGAAGCAGGATTGCTAGATCATATGTAGTTTTATTTTTAATTTTTTGAGGCATCTCCACGCTGTTTTCCATATGGCTATATGAATTTACATTCTCACCAACAGCGTGCAAGTGTTCCCTTTCAAGAGAATTTTTCTTTGTCCAGGTAAAAACCAGTTATCTCAGCCAACAGCTTAATATCAACTCTAAACCTACCATCCCCACAGAGACAGTATCAAATGACTATTGGGCTCCTAGACTGGTCCATAAAAGGCTATTTCATCCATAATATAGCTGTATTCTTGATGACTGCTTTTACGGGAGAAAAAAGATTTTTAGCACAAACTAAACTCCAAATGACTTCTATTAAGATCTTTTCGTTAGTTGAGAGATGTTTCAACATTCTAAACGCAAATCAGTTTCCAAAGTAATCAAAGTTGCCTAAAAGGTTGCTCTAAGTGGGTTGTCTGGGTTTTTTTAAATACCTCTTAATTTACATTTCATATTAAATTGTTGAAAAATAATAGAGATGAGGAAAATATTTCAAACAGGGTTTCAACTAAAAACAGGAAAACGTTACACATTAATTATGCTTAATGTATAACACAAATTACCTTTCACCTGAATTGATTTTTAATTATACGTGACAGTTTCACAAATCTATTATGGCAGATGTAAAATTAATTTTAACTCTGAAAATCCCTGGATTGAAAAGGAATAAATGAAGTCAAACCTATGATAAATAATGAAAATTAAAATAATATCAAATACTGAAGCATCAAATATCCATTTGCCTCTTGTTAAGATGCTTTGAATTTCTCACTTTTCCTTACCAATACCACCAACCAGTGTACACGTGCTAATGTGTTTTGAAGTTACAACATGAATTCTGTTTTCAGGGTGTTATATCTTATGTAAATTCAGATTTCTTTTATATCTTATGTAAATTCGGATTTCTTTTAAAGTTACCTTTTTCAACAAACATAAAAGGAACGATTAAAATTAAGCACATCCACGTGCCTATCTACATGTTAAATTGGGATGATTCTTAGTGTATATGCCTCAAAAGCCAAAAATATTCTAAGTATAAAGTCCACAATGCCGTGAACTACCCTCCAGATGAACTGGAGGGTTCTGAACCCAAATTCAAGGTCAAGGATGTGAGAAGCAGCCATGTGGTTGGTATAGAATTGGAATATAAGTCAGCTACAGCTGTGTTCCTGGTAAGCCTCGTCTAGGAGGCAGCCGAGACTACTCTGAAGCAGAGTTGCTGTAGAACCATAGATATTCTACAAAGTCCCAGAGCTTTCTGTCTGACCTTGTGGATTAAGCAGAGAAATGACACAATAAAACAAATTTTACTCATTCTCTCCTCGGTACTCTGAGACTCAGAAAAAGTCTACCTTAATTTAACCCTTGGAGAAAAATCTCTTTCTCCTTTTATGTGTATAAGAGACGCGTCCCCTTAGATCTGTTCTGGATGCCGGTGTCTCTATTGATTAATCCTGCATGATGCCAAAGGAGAGTCGCATGGCCCAAGAAAAGATTTTCACGGCAAATATACCCTAAAGGAGACTGCTGGTTTCCCAGTTGTTTACTTTTTTGGCTAGAAAGGACCAGAATGACCATTTCTCACTAAATAATTATTATTTGCTCAAGTTTAAGTGACTCCCCTGGCTTCATGCTTGCTGCCTTATAATTCAATCACCTTAGTCTTTTTCTTTAAGAAGACTTCTCACCATCAACACAAATGCTGCCTCTTCAGGCTATTTTTCTCTAGCAGACTGATTGCAGGCCATAAAGATCTTCAATAGCAATTAGATTTTATTGTTCTCATCTCACTTATGTACATAGGAGACATCAAAATGTAAAATGCACATATCTTCTGACTTAGCAATTCCCCTTCTATCTAGGAATTTATCCCACAGATGTGTTCATGTATGGGAGCAAGGACACGTGTACACCAATACTAATTTGCAGCATGATTTAAAGTAGCAAAATAATGGGCAAAACCTATACACGAGACTGGTTAAATAAAAAATGATGCAGACATATAGCACACGGCAGGACAAGCATATGGATGATGTTCTTGCACGTTGATATGGAATGATCAGTACAAAAAGCAAGATGGGAACAGCATCTCAAGTATGTTACCATATGTATTTTTTTAAAAGGAAATATATATCTACAGATATGTTTGGGTAGGTGGGTATACACACAAACACACACACACACTCACAATCTCTGAATGAATAACAAAAGAAATAGATCACACTTTGGGAGGCAGAGGACAGAGGATCACTTGAGGCCAGGAGTTTAAGACCAGCCTGAGCAACATAGCAAAACCCTGTCTCTACAAAAAATTAAAAACTTAGCTGGGTGTGGTGGCATATTCCTGTAGTCCTAGCTACTGAGGAGGCTGAGGCAGGAGGATCACTTGAGCCCAGGAGCTCAGGCTGTAGTGTGCTATGATGGTGCCTGTGAATAGTCACCGCACTCTAGCCTGGGCAACATAGAGAGACCCAATCAAAAGAAGGAAGGAAGGGAAGGAAGAAGAAAGGGAGAGACAGATGGATAGATCAAGGTAGTTGCCTCTGGGGAAGGGAACTAACATGAGAAGCAACTCTGTACCTTTTCTGCAGGGCTTAACTTTTCACCCTGTGAATAATTTTTTTTAAATACATGCACACGCGCACACACACATACACACAGAGTAAAGAACAGTTCTCAAAGAATTAATCTTGCCAAGGCTATCTAACAGTGACACCTACTGGCAAAAATCACTTCCTAGCCCATGGTATATCTTAAAAGAAAACTCATAGTTTTCCTGGGACAGCCATTTCAGCTATTAGTCAGGAAATATGTTTATATTAAAGGCTCATAAGGAACTCTTCATTGGCATTAGGCCCTCTGAGCATAAGACTTAAAAGTACCATCTGGCTGGTAAGTTATGGTTCATTACGGTTTGAATTGCAAGCTATAAAAAAGAGTGAAGAATATTTCTACATCCTTCCATGCGGTGATCTCCAGCATACAGCGTTAAGTGAAAAAAGCAAGGCAGGAAAAAAATGTGAAGAGTATACTACCATTCATCTAAGAAGAGGAAGGGGTTACAAACGGACCTACAGTTTTACTTATATTTAAAAAATGGAAAGATAACCCAAGGGAGGAAAAAAAAAGGAATGAATGGTTGCCATAAGGAAAGGGAGGGAATAGAATTAGATTTCTCTAAATCAGTGATTTTCAACCCCGGTGATTCTGCCCCTGCCCCCAGGGGACATTTGGCAATATCTGGAGGTAGTTTTAGTGTCATAATTGGGGGGAGATGCTACTGGCATCTAATGGGTAGAGGCCAGAGATGCTACCAAACATCCTACAATGCACAGGACAGCCTGCTCACACAAGTATCATCTGGCCAAAAATGTCAACAGTGCAAATCATATATCTGATAAGGAGCTTGTATCTAGAATATATGAAGAACTCTTACAATGCAATAATAAAAATACAAATAGCCCACTTTACAAATGGGCAAAGGATGTGAATAGACATTTCACCAAAGAAGATGTACAAGTGGTCTACAAGCACATGACAAGATGCTCAACATCCTTACTCATCAGGGAAACACAAATCAAAACCACAGTAAGATACCATTACATACCCACTAGGATGGCTATAATCAAAGACAGACAATGACAAATGTTCACGAGGAACTGGGAGCCTCCTACATTGTTGGTGGGAAAGTAAAATGTTGCAGCCACTTTGGAAAACAGTTTGGCAGTTCCTCAAAGGGTTAAACATAGAATTACCATATGACCCAGCAATTCCACTCCCAGGTGAAAGGAAAACATACATCCACACAAAAACTTGCACATGAATGTTCACAGCAGCATTATTCATAACAGCGAAAAGGTGGAAACAACCCAAATGTCCATCAATGGGTGAATGGATAAATGAAATGTGGTATATCCATACAATGGAATATTAATCAGCAATAAAAAGAAACAAAGTACCAATGTATGCTACAACATAGACAGACCTTGAAAATACTATGCTAAGTAAAAGAAACCAGTCACCAAAAGCCACATATTATATGATTCCATTTATGTGAAATGACTAGAATAGGCAAATCTATAAAGACAGAAAGTAGATTAATGGTCACCTAGGGCTAGGGGGATAGGAAATTTGGGGGTTTCAGCTAAGGGGTGTGGGGTTTCTTTTTGGAATAATAAAAATGGTCAGAAATTGATTGTGGCGATGGTTGCACAGATCTGTGAATATGCTAAAAGTCATTGGATTATACACTATAAATGGCTATATTTTGCAGTATGTGAATTATATCTCAATAAAGCTGTTTAAAAAACCAGTCACAGCTGCGAGGTGCATGCTCTATTAGAGGTGGGTGCCTGGCAGGAGGGACACTGTGGGCATGCACGGGCAGCTGGTGACCAGGCAGATCAAAGGCCAATCACAATGGCACAGAGTGTGCCCATTAGCGGTGAGCATGGCAGCATGGGCACAGAAGCCAGAGGCAGGGAAAGAAAAGAAATCAGGGGCCGGGCGCGGTGGCTCACGCCTGTAATCCTAGCACTCTGGGAGGCCGAGGCGGGCGGATTGTTTGAGCTCAGGAGTTCGAAACCAGCCTGAGCAAGAGCGAGACCCCGTTTCTACCAAAAATAGAAAGAAATTAATTGGACAGCTAAAAATATATAGAAAAAATTAGCCGGGCATGGTGGCGCATGCCTGTAGTCCCAGCTACTTGGGAGGCTGAGGCAGTAGGA